>RJWM01019965.1:0-38159 GCA_004363535.1 Dasyprocta punctata | reverse complement strand
TTTTAAAGATAACGATGCGCAAATTGCAACCATTGTCAAGCTTCTATCTTCCGGCTTTGTAAACCTGCAATGTTGTGTATTTACGCTAGTTGTTTGCTTGTCTCCTTTGCTTGTTGTTTTTACTATATATGTCGTTTTTTTGTCGTTGTTGTTGTAGTTTTTGTTTGTTTTGTTTTTCTTCGCTCAAATAAAAAAAAAAGACAATTATGTTTCAACATAAAGTCTCCTTTAATTTAGTAACATATAATATAATATAATATAATATATATTATAATGACCAATAGTTTTCTGCAGTTTTTTCTATTTCTGTTTGGTATTTTTATAGGTTTATAGTTACTTTCATTGAATGTGTTGCAAAGTTTTCTACCTTTTCTACAAAATTTTGATTACCAAGGTGTGGGTTATGGTACCTGCCTATAATCCCAGCATTCTGGGAAGCTGAGGCAAGAGGATCACATCTAAGCTCACCCTCCGCAACTTAGTGACTTATCAAGACCTTATCTCAAAATAAAAATAAAGAGTAGGGAATTGTAATTGTTGATTTATTGTGTCAATTTGAGAAGTTTAGAATCTTAGGGCTCAGCATTTCTACACCCTAGGGTGTAGAGTACCTACCCTAGGGTGACTTGTTACCTGGATGGTATAAAGGGGAAATGAGGAAGAAATGTTTCTGTTCTTCAGGGGAGCTCTAGTCTTTGCCTTCAGGTTGGACATCATCTCCTGACTTCTAGAGTAGACTCTTTGGCTTCTATCTTAGATCCTACAGCCTTCTGACATAGACTCTTTAGCCTTCCATGGCAGACCAATTGGTCTCCTGATACAAGAGCCACTTCAGCAGTTTGGAGATGCTACTTAATTCCCTGTGTGATTTGTAATGTTAATGAGGGTCTGTTATAACTCTAGATAGATCTAGGCAGTCCAAACCCTAGGGATTACTTCTTTAAGGAGAATTTTTATCACCTGAAAAGCCCACTCTGACATGGCAGGGAAGGCTGTTAGCCACCAGTAAAGGTATCAATGAGCACCAGGAGGTGCGTGTCCCCCTTATACATAGGTATGTGGGTGAAGTCTATTTGCACAGGCCTTGGACTGAATCCTTCAGTCTCCAATGTAAAGACAACCTCTGCATGCTTCCTCATCCAACTCTGTGGCTGATAGTCATACTCCAATCTTGTAATTTCTTATACATTTGTATATCTTGTGTTATATCTATTTATCTAGTAAACTGACTGATACAGGGATGTAGCTCAATTTGAAGGCCCTGGGTTCAATCTCCAGTATGAAAACTAAAAAATTACTATCGAAGGGAGTATAGAAATTTATATAATTTGGGTGTTATGTTTTAGGTGAAGATTTGAGAAGACATGTCTGTGAAATTATGTTTAATGATTTTAAAACTATTACTCATTAAGTAAAAAATAGTATATTTTAAAGCAATTTTTCATTTTTTTCTAGCATCTAGTCATCTATCTATGTTTTTTGCCACTTATTGAGCTAAGTACATCTTTTAAACTTTCCTCAGAGAAGTATCATTTTCATGTAGATTTTTGAAAGTTTTTGCATGTATCTATGTAGACCTTTTTCTTATAAATTAAAAGTAAGTCTCCTGTGTTAACCGTTTAAGTCCCCAAGACCTTCAGTTATTCTGCGACTGTATTGTGAAAATTTCCTTTGCTTGATGACTATATTTTTATATTTCTTTGGCAATTGTAATGGAATTTGGGGTAGGGGAGCCATGCATTTGAGAAGTGGCAGTCTGAGATGTTCACACCCACCAAAACATTGTGTTGTTGAGCACCACAAATTCTCTGCAAAAGTACTAAAGCCTAATGATAATGATCTGCTCCCTCAGCCAGCATTTGTCCTTTCTCTTTCATTCATTCTTTCCTCTCCCCACAAATCTCAGGTAGTCACATAAAAAGGTGATTCTTTTTGAAAGATTTAACATTCATTATCTACTTAATTCTTTATTGTTAGCCCCTAATCATCTTGGTTTGTCCTAATGATCTGATTTTCTCTCCTTTGATGTAGGACTTTTCTCTTGCTTTCAGCATTGTCCAGTAGGATTTTGTTTTCAAGTTTTGCATACTTCCCATCATTTCTTCAAACATTATGCCCTTTTATAGTGTGATCTTATCTGGATTCTGAACTGATAATTGCATATTATTGGTCAGTCAGGCTTCCCTTTAGCTCTATTCTAGTCATTAAGAAGAAAACTGTAATTCCCAGATCAGGGAATAAGAACAGCTCTGTCTCTCAGCTTTATAGCACTATAATGAAATAGCTGGCACAGGCCATGTAGGTAGGAAAAGAGGTTCATTTTGACTCTTGGTTCTGAAGGTTGGAGTCCGAAATCAGATCGGGGGCTCCATTCATTTGGGCCTTTGGCCAGGGCAGCACATCCTGGCAGGAGCTCGGGGCAGAGCAAGTTGTCCACATCATGATCTGGGAAGCAGAGAGAGAAAAGACAGGAAACGAGGAGGGCCTCACAGTGCCCTCTCAGTGCACATCCCAGTGACCTGAGTACTTCCCACTCCTAAGATCCACATCTCCCAGCTGCCACCCGAAGACCAAGCTGTTACACACAAATCTTTGGGGAACACAACCCATATTAAACCATAGCAGCTGCTAACACCCACATTATTAAAAAGGAAACAACCCAGCAAGCAAGTAAAAAGATAAGCACAGAAATATATAAACAGTTAATTAATTTGAGTATAAGATTTCTTTTAAGTATAAGGTTTCTTTTAGTGTTAGTCTTAATACAATTCTGCTCGTTTGAAATTAAGTCATAATAAAAATACTAAGGATGAGCAAACAACAAAAAATTTACAGAGCATATCAATTATACTGGAAGCAGTTTTCTTTCTCACCACCTCGACTTGTCTTCCTGGCATTTGCAACCAGTTGTTACTTGGTAAAATAGAGGTTAGTCCCAGGCTTCAGAGGTGGGGGGAGAGAGGTAGCACTAGGGAAAGGCAAAGACAGAAAACTTCCTTGAGCTTAGCAAGGTTAATATTCTCAGATAAAAACACTTCCCTCTTTGTCCAACCATAGAAACCTTCCTCTTCATTAAAATTCATGTTCTATAATAAAACAAAAGTCACCTAAAACCAGGGAATCAGCCTTTTTTCTCCTGCTTATTGTTATTTTTGCATTATAGTTCCCTAGGTATCAGAATAAATTCCCAACTCTTCCCACTTAATCTTCCCATGCCTACAGCCATGAAGCTGAGCATCAGTGCTAATGGCTTCCTATGAAATATTGCAGCTGGCAACCGCTTCGTCAGAGTGAAACTGCTGGTGGAGGATTGTAGTCGACATATTGTGAATTCTTAGCAAGGAGAAGGCGGAGGTATACTCAGCCCAGGGCAGTCAGAATGTGCTGTTCTCATGTACCCTTGAGCTTGGGAGGATGTTTGATGTGAAGAATAACCTCACAGAAGGGCTTCATGCAGAGAGGGAAAGGGGGCAGGTGTCACTGGCTGCTGGGTAGCCTCACCTGTTACAGCTGTTCCATATCCAGCACTGAAACAGGGCTGCAGGCACAACATGCCACTCTTAGGGGTCCAGCATGAAAAAAGAAATGAAATAAATCTGCTATTGCTGCCCTGCTCAAATGAACAATGGAATCTGTGGGCTATGAGGAAAGAGCAGTTAAAGTAAGATAAAAGGCGCAAGAGGTCAACATATTGGCTGAAAGAAATTGAGAGAAAGAAAACAGATGGATTCCAGGTGGTAACAGGAGCAAAGCAAAGGAAATCAGGACAGCAAATCACCGTCCCAGCAGCAGGAGAAGATGCTTTCTTCTGAGAAAAAGACACAGTAGTGTCGGTCAGGAGGACACTTGGCTGAGGTCTAGAAGGAGGAGAAAGCAGTGTGGAAGTGGGACTGGCAGTGGGGTTTTGACGGTCTGGTTATTTCCATCTTTTCTATCTGGAGTTGGTAATGGAAGGCTGGTAGTAGTTTGAAATAGACCACAGTGGGAGTATTGCAGCTATGGTCAGAAAAAGCTCACCAATCAGGGTTCCCATACTACAGAGATGGTTGTTAAGCTTCTAGAGCACACCTCTCGGTGGGAATGGAGAGGCAGATTGAATTCAAAGAGATGCAAGAAAACTGAAGTAAAAGGATCAATGACCTGTGTAAGAGGATGGGGGCGAGGTAAAAAATCCACGCGACTCCAGGACAAAAGCAGAGGACAAAATCAGTCCCTTAAGATGAGCCTACAACCCTGGTCCCTACCCTGAGTAGGACTGAGCTGAAGACCACCATAGACTTGAAGCCACATCCAGCTCTGAACACACTGCTGTCCCATCAGATTTCACTGGATTTTTCTATCTTCTCTCAAAACTGACTGCAGGGCACAGATTATTGCTTAGAAATTGCTTTCCAGAAGAAGTCAGGCTACAAATAGAAAGTTTTATTAAAAATTATTTATTCTTTGAAGGCAGACTAAATATTGTTGCTCTATTGAAAGTTTTATTTTGACCTTTCTGCAAGAACTATTCATCAGGAATGAAGAGCTTTCTTTTTCCTGGTGAAAGGAATCTGATAAACAGGCCTTGAAATGGAGAAGAGAAAGATCGACTAAGGGCGAACCACTTGTGGAAATGGCAAAACGAAACACAAAGGCAAGCTGTCAGAAGCTTTTGGTTTACAGGACTTTTGGAAACTGGTTGCTCTAGGGGATTTACTAATGTGCATCTCTTTTGCATAGATTTTTCCGCAATTCACTTGAAACTTCCCACAAACCTAGGCTTTGTGAGTGATCAATACAATAAAGTGAATGGCTGATCAGACAAAGACATTCTGTCCCATGAAATTATAAACTTGACACAGGGGATGCTTCCTTCACTTGCCTTGTCATAGTTTTGTCCTAGGCTCTGTGTAACGTAGTGACTTGTACAAAACAGGCACTCAGTAAGTATGTGCTGAATGGCCAGAGACTGAAGATGTATCCCAGCCTGAAGTTAGACACCAATTGTCTATGTTCCACTACAGCAGGGGGATGTATCAAACACTGAACAATGCCTCGGAGACTATTCTCTCTGGTTGTGTGATACATCAGCATGCTCCCTTCCTTATGATGGAAGAAAGGTTGAAATTTGGCTTATCTTGATCCTTTACTTAGCAACATTACCATGGTGGTGTCCTTTGAATTGAATGTTTTCATTGTTCAGCTGAAAGTGGCACAGAAACAGTCTGCATAACACCCTGCAACTTAATATCTTAGGAATTTAATTTATATTTTTCTGTTGATAAACCCTGTGCTTGCATGTAGTTTGTTTGTGTGTGTGTTTGTGCATGAAATCTTTTTGTATCTATGGTCATATTTGGTGTTGCTTGATTTTCACTTACTGATTTGTAAAAGCTTTTTATATATTATAGAATAAGTCTTTGTCTTACATACAAGAGGCACAGGGACTATATTTTATTCATGATCCTTAAACATATAATAAATGCTGCATAAGTCAATGAATAAATTGGTGCCAATATTTTCCCATAGGCAAATTTGCGTGTACAATTCTCCTTCACTGACATCCTGAACCCAGGATAACAGGGTTACTGGCAATATGAAAATAGAGTTAAACCCTGTGTGTACATTTGGGTCAATAATCATTCCTAATACGCATAGGACAAACATAGAACTTCTGCTTATCTTTAGTATCAATAAAAAGGGATTCAACTGAAATAAACATGTACATTTTGATAAACTGGCCCAGTTTTAAAAAGCTCAGAAAAGGAGATGTCTTCCTTGCACAGATATGGAATGTAATTGGTAACAGCTGGCATTAATTACATTCATGTGCTGTGCCAGGCACAGCCCTAAATCCTTCACCAAGATAACAAAGACATGCTGGCACTTCCCTTATCAATAAACTAGTTCCTCTTCTCATTTCCCATTCATTTTTATGGTCCCAGAGAGGTAGGCAAGTTGGCATCCAGAAGAAGGGTATGACCTTGCAATTTCCCCTCCAGACAAAGAAAAGACGAGTGTGTGCAGGCAGCATCATTGGAAGACAGCAAAGGTTTTGGTACTTGCTTCTGCTCTTAAGTTCCAGGGTGGACTAGAGTGAGAAGAGTGGTAGACAGGATGAAACTAGGTTGAAACAATGGCTTTGATTCTGTTCTGCCTTTGCATCCCTGGGAGAAGACTGTAATGATCAAGGAAGTAATAGCATAGTAAAGAAGCAAAACGTGACCCAACACACTTGCTCCAGAGGTGCACTTAGCTCCTGTGGTATGCTGAGGACCTGGAAATCCCTACAAGCCCTTACTGGTAGCAGAAAGGAGCACCACTAAAAATTCTCTGGGGACAGAACTGCTTGGGACAGGGAAGGAATCATGGCCAGGTGTCACAGCAATCTTGTCCACTGAAGCAGGGCCCAGTAAGCAAGACAGCTCTAGACTGAGCCAAAGAAATAGGTCACAAATGTGTCACTGCATAATTGAGCAGTGAGCAGTAGCAGAATGACCATGCCCAGCCCTGTCACTTGTTTTTTTTTTTTTTTTTTTTTTTTTGCGGCACCGGGGATTGAACTCACAACCTCGCGCCTGCCAGGGCAGGCGCTTAAGGCACTGAGCCAAACTCCCAGCCCTGGTTTTTTGAGGCAGGGTCGCACTGTGTAGCTCAGGCCGGCCACAGATGCTCCACAGTGGAGATCAGGGGATCAGAGGCATTACCATGGTTCTCTTCCTTTTCCTTGATACCATAAATCTTCCTAGGAATCTGGCTTGGAGAAGAGGAGCTGGGGAGACTTGACGATATGAGTGTTTTCATAGAATACACTGTGTTATCCAAAAGAGACCCTAGAAGGAACTGGGGGTTCTTAAATGGCACTACTTCATGTTTGGTTGTTTTTTGTTTTCTATTTCCTGTCACTCGTGGTGGGCTGGGAGTGGATGTTCCCAGGGAGAGGACTTCACCAGTTATAGAAATAAGAGCTAACTTTTCTCTGCAGATTGAAGAATGGAACCAGAATGCTTATTTGCAAACCTGGTACAAAGTCCTTCATTTAAATTCTTACCTAACGATGTGGTAGAACACTTGCCAACATGCGCAAGGATGTGGATATGATCTGCAGAACCACAAATAGATAAATACATAGATAAATAAATTATTACCCCCCCAAAATCTGTCACTAGGTGTTTTACAAATGAGAACACTGAAACTTACAGAGATTAAGTTCTTTTTTGTTGTCCAGTCAGCAAACTAAATGGCAAACCCTATGCTCAAACAAAATTTCATAGAGTTTTGATCTTTATGTCATATTTTAAAAACTGAGGTGCAGCATTGCAGCAGCAAGGTATCGTTTTCTTAGGATTTGGGGATTTTCAGAGGTAGCGCAGTGAGAGCACAGAACCCAGTTGCATTCTGTTGAGCAGAGGGGGATGCTTTGAGCCATTTCGAGAGCTTGCACTCTGTTGCTGATTCAGCGCGCTCTGTGGGGTCTGAATTGCTTCTGGCCGGGCATCAGGGTGGAAAGGCATGGAAAAGCACGAAGGATTGGCTGGGCTCCTACCCTGGTGAATGAGATGCAGATGGTCCTACTGAGAATGAAGCACCCAGTGGAGAGATGTTCCATAGGTTAATTGTGCACGTTTTCTGGTGAGTCAGCCTAAAACTGCTGACACCAATATGCTCACTGTAGCTGCCTCAGGGGCTCTCTGCGTGCGAGTCAGATGATGGAAATGAGGATAAAGCTGGCCTTGTTTCCTGAAATTTTAGAAACTGAGAAAGTTTTTAAACTTGGTCTGTGATCAAAATCATTTTGGGAGGAAAGTAAATAAACCAGAATGAACAATGCATGATTAATACCCCTAGATGCACTGCGAAGGTAACTGGATTGAACAGCTAATTATAATGTAGCTAGTTCTTAGTCTTTATGAAGGTGAATGAAATCAGTTTAACCTAATTTTCAATCTCAGCACATAATTTCTATTCACTGTCTCAGAATGAACCTTAGAAAGCCAAGGAGACCCACGAGCCTGAGGGTAATTGCAATGGTCAGTTCTGTTTGCTGAAATCTGGGATTTGTCTGCCATGAATTTTTGTACCTCTCTTGATTTACTTTTGAATATGGATTATTTAATTAAAAAAGGCATATAAAATGGTATATTCAGAATTCTCATTTTTTTTTCTTTGTCTTCCCACCCTGTTTCTACTCACAGGGTGAGTACATTGCCTTGTGATAATGCTGGTACACCACTCTCACTTGTTTTATCGATTTTTAAAAACATATACAAAGCAGCTTATTATGTCATATGCAGTATTTTGCATCTTTCCTTTTAACATTATAATATATTACCATTCATTTCACACACATTCAAAAGCTCTTCTTCCTGGTTTTGGTTCTATAGCTGCAAAGTATGTCATGTGTGGACGTCCCATAGTTTATTCAGCAGGTCCCCACTTACTTAATATTTGAATTATGTGTTAGTCAAGTTTTGTGGCTATAAAAATACCTGAGTAATCAGTTTATAAGAGGAAAAGGTTTATTATGGATCACAGTTGGGGCTATTCCAGTGTGGGAAAAAAATGTCTTAAATTAACCTTACCTCTTATAAATTCAGGGACTTTGAGCTCTGCTAGGCCACATGATCGTTTGTTCTGGAGGAAGTCTTGCTAAAGCATTGTGTAAAAGGAAATGAAAGCAGGGCCTTAGTCCCAGTGGAATGCTTCTGGGACAGAAGAAGTTGCTTTGCTAGGATATGTCCAAAAGAATGGTAAACACGAAGCCCAGACATAGCAAAGATGGTCCCTAGGATAGTTAAACAATTAAGTTCTCACTTATCTGTATTTTACCCCTCCCATTTCCCACTTCTGCTTTTTGTAAAGAAAAGACTTCAATAAATAGCCAGAGAAAACTACAAACGAGACCTCAGTCCTAGAGACTGTGGACCCCTGATTCCATAACTTTGTCTCTCTTGTTTTCTCTTCAGCCACCACACCTCATTTTCAGGACCTGTCACCTCATAGAAACCTACATTCCAGATCTTGATCTGCTGGCCTCATTGCTTTTGGGACTGTAGTGGGGCAACACATCATGGCAGGAACAGTGGTGGAACAAAACCACTCACTTCATGGCCTCGGAGGAAGAGAAGGAAACTCACAATTCTTTTCAATGGATTGCCCCCAGTGACCCAAATTTATCAACTCAACCCCTTTTCTTGAAGTTTCTGCCAACTCCCAATAATGCCACCCTGAGGACCAACATTTTATCATATGGACCTTTGGGGAAAAAACAAGAACCAGAAAAGCATATCGGTTTCAATATTTTGCAACAATAATTGTTATCTCAGTGAACAATCTTCTGCGTATGTTATTTCCTTTTGTAAATGTATTTTTTCAAGTAGGTTCCTAAAATTAGGATTGCAAGGTCAGAAAGTAAAATACATGTAATTTTTAAAGTCCTGCCTATTTATCAGCTTAAGTTTGTACCACTTTGTACATTCACCAAAAATGTATGCCCATGGGTCATAACTTAGGGTGTTTTCTCAAACTTTTGTCTGTGCCAGTCTGTTAGGTTAGATGTGGTTTCTCACTGTTGAATTGTGGATTTATTTAATTGTAAGCAAAATTGAGCATTTTTTTTTCTGAACTGTGTGTTCATGTCTTTTGTGCATTTTTTAGTTGCAATATAACTCATTTTGTTTATGTATTTTTATCAGTTAAAATTATTAATAACTAATGGCACGTAAAAGCACATATTAATGGGGTAACAGGTGACAGTTCAATGCATATATATATTGTGTAATACTTAGGTCACATAAAACAACTATTTTTTCAAATATTTATCATTTCTTTGACATTAAATCTTTAAGAATACTTTTTAATGTTTAAAACAGTTTGTTGAGGTATAACTGTACCTCACAAATATTGTACATTTTTTTGAGAAAGGGTTTTGCTACATAGTTTAGGGTGGCCTCGAACTTGTGGTAATTCTCCTGTCTCTGTCTCCTGAGTGCTGAGATTACTGGCATACACCACCACGCCTGGAAAATATTGCACATATTTAATTCGCACAATTTGATCATTCTTGATTTGCAGTTCACATTGTCTGCAAACAGAATAGCTATCACTGTTTTTTTTCTGGGTTCCTGTTGCATGGAAGATTGTTTCCCATCCTTTGACTTTCAGTCTGTGAACTTATTTTTGAGTTAAATGTGTTTCATGTACACAGCATATTGTGGGATTTTGTTTCTTGATTCATTCTTCCTGCCTGTTTCTTTTGACTGGTTAACTGAGGCCATTACATTGATGTTTACAACTGATATGTATTGGCTTATATTTGTCATGTTGTTTTTCCACTGTTGGTTCCCTGCTTTTTTCCCTTTGTTTCATTGCTTGCCCTGCTTGGTGATTTCTTTCTGTGGTTGTTCTTGGAGTTGTAATCACTTTTACCTCTGTCTAGAATATCTTTAAGTACTCTGTAGGATTGTTTTGATGGACATGAATTTCTTCAGTTGTTCTTTGTCATGGAAGTATCTTACTTCTCCATTAATTTTGAAAGACAGTTTTTCAGGGTATATCACTCTGTGTTGGAAGGTGTTTTCTTTTAGGACTTGAAATACTTCACTCCAAGCTTTTCTTAATTTGAAGGTTTGTGTTGAGAAGTGTGTCATGATTCTGAGGGACTTATAGGTGATCTGTTTGTTTTCTTTAACAGCTTTTAATAGTCTATTCTTGTATGGAATTTCTGGGATCTTGATTACTAAGTGTCTGGGTGTAGATTTATGTTGGTCATGGCTTATTAGAGATTTGTATGACTCACTTATCTGTATGTCAGATTCTATTTCCATGGTTGGGAAATTTTCTGCTATTATTTATGTGTTGACTCCTATTTTTTCATTGACACCTATCAATCTTATATTGCTTTTCTTTGCACTGTCTTGCAGCTGTTGAATTGTTATTTCTTGATTCTTTGTTATTTTTAAGAGATCTTTCCTTCTGCAATTGCTAGCTATGATCTTGTATTGAAGGTCTGAAAGTCTATCTTCAGTTTTGTTCAAGAAGTTTTACCAGCTTTCAATGAAATTTTTAATTTCCTGGATATCTGTTTGAATTTGTTTCATGCATTCTATTTCTTTCTTATGTTAATTGCTCATGGTTTCCATCCTTTTCCTATCATTATTGATTTTATCTATCTGTACTCTAGACTTGCTGAGCAATTCCTTTATGAACATTGACATTTCTTTTTTTATCTGAGAGATTATTTCTGATCTGAGTTCCTTTATAGCTTCAAGAATGTTTCTTTACTTCAGTTGCTATCATTTCAGAAATTTCAGGTGTATGTCTTCCATTTTCCTCTGTCTTCTTGTCTCCTGGACTTGTTCTGGGTGGGTTGGAGGTCTAACATTGCATCTTGCTTCCGTGTCTTGTCATTTTCTATTTAAAAATTTTTCATTTTGATTTCTGTGTTGATTCTAGGAAGTTTCTGTTGTAGGTGGCTATATCATTAGTGTTAGGTCTTCTCTAGGAAAAATCTGTTCATCAGGGATGTCTTCTGTTTGTAGGAGGTTCTTGGTCTGTGCCTATTCCAAGATCCCACCTTTCCAGTTAAAGAGTGAGATGTTGGAATCTGTTTTGCTCAGTCCTCAATTGTTTGGTGCTGGGCTGTGGTAAGGTTATTACCCTAGAGCTTCCCAGTACTTTTACAGAAGGGAGAAAAACTGATTGCAACAGATATGGCATCCTAGCTAGAGTAATATAATTAGCAATAACCATAGTGTCAAGCAGTTTAGAAACTGACAAACTGTGGTAGGTATTAATTTTGTACCTTAAATTATAGGAGTAAAATCTATAATTATATCACAGAACTGATCATAAATCAGGAGCTTGTATTCAAAGCATTTCCCTTTGGTAAAGTGTTTTAGCCTGTGGTGGGGAGATTTAAAAAGGATAGTGAATAAAGCAAAGATAATTGAAAAGAAAGGAGAAGCAAGCATGAGGGACAAAGGAGGACCATGTGAAGTTTGGGAAACTAGAGAAGAGGACAGAAGAGCAAGAATGAAATGAGTTTGCTCTCTGGGTTTGGGGGATGGGATTAGTTTTCTGTGGCTGGAGTTCTCCCTAACTATTTAGAAAAGAGAAAAAAAAGATAAGAAAAAAGTAAAAGGAAAAGAAAATGAAAAAGATAAAGAAAAGGAAAGAGAGAGAGAGAACAGGGGTGACCCCACCCACCTGCTTCTATTCTATGTATCTTTATCCCAAGCACAATGATGGTTCACCTAACTTACCACATGTTGGCTTGCATTATTGTTGTTGCTTCAGATATTTTCATGCTGCTAGTCCTGCCTGTGCATCCTGTGTGCCCTAGATGGGACCTTACTGTGTTTCTGGCATTCCTTCTGGCCTCTGGGACTTTCTGCACAGTTCATCTTAGTCATAGCAGCAGCAAGGGGAGGAGACTGTCTCAGTAACTTTTCTCTTATTTCAGAGACAAAATAACTGACACCCAAAATGAAGGAAAGAAAGATTTATTTAGCTCACTGTTTCTGGAGATTTCAGTCCACAATCAGTTGACTCTGAGGTAGGGTGGCATGGCACAGGGGCAACACTTCAAGGCAGCAGCCAACGAAAGCAACCAGAACAAAGTGTGCGTGGGGGAGAGTAAGCCTCTTTTCCTCCCTTATATTGTATGCAGCACCCACAAAATCTCTGCGTCTTCCTCTTGCACAGGCTGAGGATATTACAATGTAAGAACCCTAGCCCCCCATCAGCTGAAACACTCAGCTAAATTTCTAAATGTCTCAAGTTGACACAATGTATCAACCATAACGGGATGTTTTCTGGACCTTCTGGCATGGTCCCCCTGTGTCACAGGGATGATGGCGATGGCAATGGCGATTGGAGGGGGCTGCCCTCTGCTGATGTAAATTTTAGAAGCAATTTGTTGATCTCCAGACATAGGTAAATTCTTTAGCCTTCAATTAAGGTCTCACTAAATTTATGTATTTTGTTGGGGACACCTAACAAAATTATGATGCTGAGTCATTTTATTCAATAGTAAGGATATTTTTCCATTTGTTCCAGTTCACTTTTATGTTTTTTTAAAAAAGAGTTATTAAGTTTATTGATACATTTTAGGTATACATGAAAGATCATATTTATTATAGGAAATTGGAACCTGCACATGGTATAACTTGATTCTTTCATTTTTTCCCATCCCTCTATCCTCCCTTCAACCCAATTTCCCCTTCTTATTTACAAAAGCTTTGTTTCCATTTTTCCTTCTTTTTGCATCATTTTTTTCTTTTCTCTTCCTCCCTTTTCCCCTTCCCCCTCCCTAGTTCCCATTCACATTTTAACATTTTCTTCCTATTTCACAATATATGTTATGGATTGTAGTCCTTATTTAAACTTTTGGCTTCTCACACCACAGAAATCTTCTTCATTTGAGTTTTCAGATGTCTTGCTTGATTCTTTTTTTATTTTGTAATTTAAAGTAAAATCTGCTCTTTCATCATATGTTCTAACTGGTTATTATTTGGGTGCATGAATTTGTTAAGTTTAGCATGCTAGTGTTATATCTATCTGGCTTGCGAATTCTTACTGTTTTTATTAGTTTTAGCATTGATTCTCTTAGTTCCTTTTTTTCCAGGATACTATTTCATCATCTGTATTAAACAGATAACATCCTCTTCTTTTCTAATTCCCGTGCCTCTGATTGCTTGCAGAATGCTTATTTTTGTCTGAATAGCTTTCCATGCTAGGGCATATATGCCAGTCTGCCTCACCCTTCCACTGCCCTCTGTTGATCTCAGCCTCTTTCTTTCATTTTGTTGCTTGTCAGACTCCTGAAGGCATTAGAATTCATGCCCACTGCCAAAGATCAACCATCTTGACATAACCCAGATAGCAGTTGCCAGCCTTGTATCACCACTATGCATTTATTCCTTCCCATGGAGGATTCAGTAGGTCAGGGGAGGAGGAGAGGTCAGTACCATAAATTCAGTTAAGCTTAGAGAAACTGATTAGTCACTATTCTTCTGGGGATTGAATCTTCAGAAAAGCAGAGAAAAAATGTACAATTGAAGCTAGAAAGATTAAATGAAAATGTTAAGCCAACAGGAGCAAGAACAAGATAACAAATGAGAGATGATCAAGAGTAAGGCTTAGACAAGGTTGGATCAATACAGCAGCAGGCCAGAGATATGTAGGACCATTTCATTATTCATGGGTAGATGTTTGTGGTTTAGCTTTATAGCCTTGGGGTATCTGAGTGTGTGGACTTACAGGTCTGATTAAAAGTCTCAAGAACAAAACAGATAACAGTCATCACTGTGAGTTTTTACTACTGCATTATGAATGAGTTCTAGATTTTTTTCTGGATTGTTTGCTGAGAGGACCAAAAGCAGAGCATCTTCCCTTTCAGTAAGCACTGCCTACATCTTTCTGTAGTGAAGGAAATATTTTATAATCTGCATTAAAGAATAAGGTAGTCATTAGCTACTTGTGGTTATTGTGCACCTGAAATGAGGTGAGTACAACTGTATCTATTTTTTATTTTTTATTTTTTTTTTGGTACTGGCAATCGAACTCAGGACCTTGTACTTGCCAAGCAGGAACTGTGCCATTAAGTTAGAACCCCAACCCTTTAAATGAATTATTATGTTAATTGTATCTCTCTGTAGGGTACAGTGTGACAATACACATATCTAATTTTAATTATTATTATTATTTTTTTTGTGGCATTGGGGATCGAAGTCACAGCCTCACTCACAGCCTCAAGCCTGCCAGACAGGCGCTTAAGCCACTGAGCCAAACTCCCAGCCCTAGTTTTTTGAGGCAGGGTCGCACTGTGTAGCTCAGGCCAGCCTTGTACATGTGTTGTAGCCCAAGCTGGCCTTGAACTCTAATTTTAATTAATTTAAATTTTTAAAAAAGTGACTGAGGTAGGAGGAGCGTTGTGAGTTCGAGGCCGGCCTGAGCTACACAGTGCAACCCTGCCTCAAAAAACCAGGGCTGGGAGTTTGGCTCAGTGGCTTAAGCGCCTGCCCTGGCAGGCACGAGGTTGTGAGTTCAATCCCCAGTACTGCAAAAAAAATAAGAAAAAAAAAAGGTGACTAAAGTCTACTGAGTCCAATAGGAATCTCCAGAACTTTATATTCTAAATGACAAAGAGTATAACTACATGACTGAAGGTGCCTATGACCTCAGTTTTGTGGCAACCGCCCTTAACACATACCACACAGTAAATACAATCCCTCAATTGTAATATATTTGTAATCAAACGTAATAATAATGTAGCATAGTAGTTTATAAGAAAATATAGTAGCATATTTTATAAAGCTCTCCTGTAGCTGGGTTTATGGTCTAGTGATGTGCCTCTATGAATGATGAGAATCCGTCTTCCTTAGACAAGGAAATGAGGTTTAAAAAATAATAAAACAACTTATCCAAAGTCATGGAAATTGTTAGTTTCGAATATGTAGTTTGAATCAAGTTTTTTTTTTTTTTTTTTTTTTGGTTCTTGGCTTAGTCTTCATTCTGTTACATAAAGGTACACTTCCTAATTTTATCAATGAGTGATTAAAAATATACTAGTCCTATAACATTGAGCATGCACTTGCCATATGACCTATAAGTTCCATGCTTGTGTATTTACTCAAGAGAAATGAAATCATATATTCACAGAACACTTTGCACATGAATGTATATAAATGCACAATTGCCAAGGCCTAGAACTAACCCAAAAGTCCTTCAATTACCAGAAGAAACAAATGGTAGTACATCCACATCATGAGATATTTGCCAGTAAAAAAATCTTTTGTTACATGGAACCACATGGGGAAATCTCAAATGCATTGTACTAAGAAGCCAGATTCAAAAACTTATGATTCTATTCATTTGATATTCTGGAAAAGATAAAACTATAGGGAAAGAACAGATTAGTGGTTGTCAGATGCTGGGGGCAGGGCTGAATACTGAAGAATATGAGGGAATTTAGGGATTAATAAAATATTTTTTATCTTTACTGTGGTGATGGTTATATGACTGCCTGTATTTGTCAAACTTGCAAATTTAAACTCAAAACTTTTTTTTTTAATTTTATTTGAGCGAAGAAAAACAAAACAAACAAAAACTACAACAACAACAACAACAAAAAAACGACATATATAGTAAAAACAACAAGCAAAGGAGGCAAGCAAACAACTAGCGTAAATACACAACATTGCAGGTTTACAAAGCCGGAAGATAGAAGCTTGACAATGGCTGCAATTTGCGCATCGTTATCTTTAAAATGGTTTCTTACATTAACAGATATAGACATGCAAGATTGATCCAATCATATGTAAACTCAAAACTTTAAATTCAAAATTGTGTGTAGAGTAGCATGGTATCATCTGTTCTATCTATCTAGTCTCTAAATATGTTAGAGACCCTATGAAAGATAGAGAAAGGGAAAGCATTTGATCAGAGAAGTCAAAGACTTGTTTGGGGCCTTTGGCCAAAAATCTAAAAAACAATGACTAAGGAATTGTAGCTAGATTTCCAAAAAAATCAGATCAGATTGGTTGTGAGCTCACAATGAAACCATGGCACAAATGCTAACAGTGGACTCTCCTTAGGGAGACTAGGCTTGTCTATAGTTCTTAGTTGGAAAATGACACAACCAGCTGAAGACTTGACCCCTGGTGTCCTCGTTGGCTTATTTACTACTGCACTCTCAACCCCTAGCTGATTGCCTGGCAATGGCTGGTGCACCCCATGGTAACTACTTCATTATGTATATTAGAGCACCATATTGTGCACCTTAAGTATAAACAATAAAAAGTTGTTGAATGAAAGAATGTCTCAGAAACTGAGAGAGTTTATTGCAAATTATTATGCCAGAAGCTGGCAGAGCTGAGTAGGGATGGTCTGAGAAGCTCCCATAATTGTAATTCCAGCTGGTGCACAATTACAGATTGAGGTGAGTGCCTTTAGACTGGCATCTTGAATCTGTTTTCCTCTGCTGAAAATCGAGGATGATGGCAAAGACTGGAAAAATATTTGATTCAATTGTACTCCTGTTTATGTCACTGGCACTCATCCTCAAGTGTTTCAGACACAGAAGTTGCTCCTTTCAGGACTAGGGGAGTTTTGCCAAGGTGCGCCTGTCCTTTCAAACGTTTGCTCCTCTTCCTGCTGGCTTTCATCTCAGTTGCTAAGAGAGTTTCTATGGCAAAGGCCTAGCAGCTAAGTGAGGATTACATACAGTAAATATTTCAAACAGATGAACTTGACATAGGAGCAGCTGTTTTTCTCCAACCAGAAGGTAGGAGTGTGCAGGGATCTGATTAGCAACTTATGCAACATTTTAAGTCTTTGTTATTGGGATGCTATGAGCAGCTTTTGCCCTTGACATTTGTGGTGAAAAAGATTTGAAGTCCATCCATAAGGTGCAAACATGGGAGAATGTTTCAGTACATTCAAAATAATACAAAAGCCATTTTATAAAATAGAAGGCGAGCAGACATGTTACAATTAAAAGGTGATTTTAGAATCATCTGGAATTCTGCTACTGGTTGCTTGGAAAGTCAAAATCCTGTTGGATTTTAGGTGTTGAAAAAACAAAAAGCTATTCAAGGAGAAAATGTCAGTTTGATGGTATAGCAAACCAACCCAAAGTGAGGTTCTTCTATATGGCACAAGAACTCTAAAGTCTTTTCAACCAATTTCATTAAAAATACTGGTCATCATTAACTCTCTAGAGCAATGAACATTTCTACCTGTTTCTCTCATGTAATGCAAATTGCAATCTTTACCTTCTAATTTCATATATTCCTTCCATTATATGTAGATGCTATGCAGATCTTGGCCAGGTAACCTTCCTTTTCAATAAAGTGAAGATAGTCTTGACATTTGAAAACTTGAACCTTGGTGATATTTAAGTACTCAGGTCTTACAATATCAATTATTGCTTGTTTATAAGCCAGTCCTCATTTTCTATCCAATTTTATTTATCTTTTATAATATTGTGAGAGTAATTGCTTTTCTTATAATTTATCATTTCTTTCAGAGTGTTCTTCCAATTATTTCTGTGGTTTCCTGTGATCCTCTTGAGTCTTCATTCCAAAGGACTGTGCTTTAACCCCTATGGAAGAAGCACCAGAAGTTCAGAGTTCTCAAGCAGCAAGGATTGTATGTGCCCTTCTCTCTTTTATTGCTTTCAAATTAACAAATGTTTGTCATCATCTACAATGTGCCAAACCACTGGGGTAGAGGTTATGACAGATATGAGCTTCTGATGCTTTACAGTGAACTTGTGTTCCAGTGAGTTTGGGAAAATATTGCAAGCATTTAGCCACTTTGCAATTCTTCTAGCGTTTTCATAGCTTCCCAAGTTTGGTGCAGCCTTCTCTAATATTATATTAAGACAAAAAATGGATGACTGTAGACATATGAGTGAATGTGAGACTATGTTTTGAGTAGAATAACCTGGAAAGTTTGGGGTTACACTTTATCTCAGTCATGCCTCTGGCTTTTTTTATTGGCTCCATAAATCACTGGACATTCATACCAAAATATATAACATTTTTATTTAGAATGAATACAAATGTATGTTTAATGACAAGAAATATATGTGTGTTTTATTGTTGAGGAAAATAAATTACCAAACCTTTTTCAGGATGTCTCCATTTGTAAAACAAATATAAAAATGAATATGTGTACATTTACATCCTTATGTACACATATTATATTTATTAAGAAAAGTTTACAATATATCTAAGCTTATCCCTGAAGGGTAGCATGAAGAGCAATAAAGATTTCCTTTGATTTTTTTTCCCAAAGAAATTTCTATAACGAACTTGTGTGCTTGTGTGCTGGAGACATGATCAGGAATGCTGGTTAAAGACAGTGGACCTACAGGGCCATGGGAGGGACTCCATGTCTGGAGGAATCATCTCATATATTTGCTTGAGTCCTCAGGACTTTTGTTTTGGAGGAAATGATGTAAACTGCACTTTACAGTGTGGTTTTCTTCAATGAAACAATATCATAGCCAGTCTTTGTCAGCACTTGCCTTTCCTCTTCAAGTGACTTTTTAAATGAAGAAAATATGCAGTTATTTTATTCTGAAATGCATGCAGAAAAGAAGGCAGTGTGTGAAGGTGATATGGCAAGAGAATGTCTCAGAGGCTCTTCTTCCGAAGTTTGATTAAGACAGTGTCTGCATGCAGGGTTCTGCTTTGCTCCCAGCTGGGTCTGCTATTCTAGTAAACATTGGCAGTTATTCCAGGTTTCTGCAGTATTCTCAAGTCCCCAAAAGGCTCTATATGCTGGAAAGACTCCACAGTTACAATGCTGGGGTTCAGAGCAGCAAGGTTTATTTCTCCCTGAGACGGTATTCTTTGGTTTGCATACATTTGGGATTTTCAGAAAACCATGTTCTCTAAATGTCACCTTGCTTCATTCAGCATGACCTGTGTTCTGACCATCCAGGGGCTTCCAGGAACAGCCAGCAAGCAGATTGATGGCTTGCTGAAAGCTCCTTCATTATCTTACTGCAAATTCCTTTCATGAGTAATCTCTTGTGCCCTGGATGGAGAGCTTCTCTGTATGCGTGATGTGAAATAAAATCTCAGATAATGTGTGAGCTAATTTTCCTTCATTCCTCCCTCCCCCACTAGCCCCACAATGTGACCTCAGAGCTAATTGTTTATTTAATTAGCAAAGCTTAGTTGAAATGCCCTTAGTTGGTGAAGAATGGAAAGTGAAAGATAGTATGCTTAAAAAAAGAAAAAGATTCTGTGTGTGTGTATGTGAGAGAGAGACAGAGAAAGTGACAAAGAGAGAGACAGACAGAGACAGAGGGAGACAGAGAGTCAGAGACAGAGAGGGACAGAGAGACGGAGAAAGAGAAAGACACAGAGAGAGAGAGAGACAGAGACAGAAAAAGACAGGGAGACAGAAGGAGAGAGAGAGACAGAGAGAGAGAGAGAGAGAGAGAGAGAGAGAGTTTTTGGTGCCAGGAAAGACCTCTTTTGATAATTAGTACCAGAAACAAATTACACATTTTGTAAAAAATTGCCTTTATTATGCTTTACTTTAAAAACAAAAGAAAAGTGACTTTCTTTTGTCCTATAATTTTTACCCAAAGGATGCTCCAGAGATTTTTACAGGGCATTTTATATATGTATATAGTAACTTTTTCTCTAAAGTAGCCACTACTTACATTGAATTAAGCATATTCTTCTCAAGTTACATATCCAAAAACCTCAAGCTCATACCAAACCTTTAGCTACAAATTGTATCCTCCCTTGCAGTAGCATTAAAAGAACTTGGCATCCAAAATACTCACCTTGAAGAGACCCCTGGGCTCCTCTATTAGTGTTGAAGTCTGCCAGTCTGTCTCCATCCCTCTGCCAGCATGGCCAGGGTCAAGAGCAAGGGCGTGGTCCATTCGAAGGAAGTGTTCACCATTGTAAGTGAAGGAGTTAAAACCATCAGCCAATAAAGGTGTGTCATGTGTCACTTGTCTCTCGCTTTTTTCTGTGACTGTTCTACCTCTCTCCCACATGGACTGAATGCTGAGAAGAACTGGACCTGAATGGACAAACTGTGGTAGATCCATATAATGGAATACTGTTCAACAATTAAAAGGAATAAAGTACTGGCATATATTACAATGTGGGTGAACCAACATTCAGCTAAGTGAAAGAAGCCAGACACAAAGCGTTCATCTGATGAGAGTCCGTGTGTATTAAATGTCTGGAAAATACAAATCTAAAGAGACAGAACATAGATTAGTGCTCCCCAGTGTTGTTGGTGGGGATGGAGAGTGGCTGTAGATGGGCACAAGGAATCTTTCGGAGGTGATGAATACGGTCTAACATTTGATTATAATGACATATACACAAGTCTATAGGCTTATAGAAATCACTGAATTCGCATGGAAAATGAATGAGTGTTATGCTATAAAAATAAAGTTATTTTTAAACATTTGGAAATGAGTTTCAAATGGAAGACTCGGAGGTGATCCTCTTCGGGAACATCACCTAAACAAGCTATGACTGGGGACAAAGCCCTGATCTTGCTGCCTCTTGCTGGATGAAGTTTCTTCCTTAGATCGACTTTACCCAACACTACAGAATTAAAGTAGGTTGTTCCAAGATCCCGCATGCTCAAGATGTGGAGATAAATTGGCTCTGTCTCCCAGGTTTCTTGTCTGAGAGTGAGGACATGAGCATGCAGTGCAGCATAGTAGGTGCTTGGGACAGCTTCTCCGTGGGCTGAGGGATTCCTGGTAGATTCTCAGAGGAGACTGCATTGGAGCTAAGTGCTGATGAATGAGATGTTGCATGCCAGGCAGGCAAGGCAGACAGGAAAGGAAGAGTGGATCAGTGTTTTTATTCTTTCTGTAGTTCACCCTCCCTTGTCTTTTGTCCCCTGTACTTTCATCGCCAACTCTTCATCCCACTTCGCAATCTTCTGTCAAGACAAGGTCATAATCCAAGCCTCACAACCAGAGTAACTCAAGCCTGTAGCCAGAGTGCGATTTATAAATAGATATAGGCCTTCAGCAATGCTGATCAGAATGTCTGCTGAAACCAAGTATCATTGGTTCTGAAAGGAAGAGGATGCTCTCTCTTTTTAGTGTAAGAGGTTATAGTCATGTAGTATTGTTGGGTACTGGTAGCTATATTTTCCTGTGCATTAAGAAAGCGTGTCTCTGGCAGGATGCTTACTGACAGAGAGAAGCAAAGGCATCTGGGGAGAGGGCAAGAAATATTCAAACCCCTGAAAACCATGACTTAAGCAGCAACTTCCTCTCCTTAAATTTTTTTTTTTAAACTTGATTTACTTTGGGTTGAGTTTCTGTTCCTTATAATCATGGAGGCTTAATTAATATGCAGGGCTAGCACTGGGAAGAGTGGACTGTGTGGAAGCCTGCAGGTATGAGTACCATGGACCCTAGTCAGAGGTGAAGTGTAGGTTCAAGAGATAGCGCAGACAGCCTTTGCTTCAATGCGGTTATAGCTACAAGGGATTCTAATATACCCGCATCATCCTCTTCCTGTTTTTCTCTTTCTAGTCCTCCACTGAAGGCTGCTTTATAGTTCTGAGCCACCAGGGAGGGCCTGGTTGCTTTGGGAAGTGGTGGGGAAGCATATACAAGCTTCTGCCTGCCTAAAATGTTGCTCTTCATGGTGACGGAGGCAGCATTCATGGCAGAAACAGCACTCTTTTCTGTAAGTGATAGTTGGATTACTTACTTCTCTTCCCAAAGTAGACATCTCAGAAACAGGAGGTGGTAAAGTAGCTCCTCAGGTCAGCTGGACATTCACTGCTCACACAATCAGAGGGGACAGGTGTCTTGACTGTTTTTGGATTTGTCTTGAGTAGGGTTGTGGGAAATGCCTTGGATTATGGGGGGAGACAGACTATTCTTTTTTAAAAAAAGTTTTATTAGTTTTATTAAGACATGAAATAAATTCTGCTTGCTTTAGATGTAGATGTTTGTTTAGACAATATGATATAGCCCAAATGAAGCTGTGAAATAGATTGCTCGGTAATACTGTGTATGTATGTATGTATTTATTTATTATTAGTAAATGTTTCACATATGTAATAACCACATTCATCATGGTGAATTTGTACCTGTACACAATGTATTTTAATTCTTTTTCTCCCCATTCCACTCTCCTCCCTTCAACCCTCTGTCCTTCCCCATTTCAAAAGCTTTGTTTCCATTTTTTCCTTTCATTCTGTTCTTCAAATTCCTTTTCCTTTTCTTCTTTTCCCAGAGCTAGACTGTTCTTAACCAATATTCTCCAATGATATTTCCCCTTCTTAGTTAAAAGGTGAGGGCAGATTTATGACCAGTCAGTGTTGTCTAAGGAGTTGATCATCTTATTCTGTCAGGAACAACTCTAGAGAGTTGTACTGGGTTGGGTGAGCATTTTTCAGTTTGCACTATGGATCGCCTCCCACCAGATCACCACCACCGCCATTAAACTATAGATTCCTGGTCTCAGACCCCAAATTATTGGGGTGCGTGTGTTGACACCATGACTACAGATAAACTCTCCAGTGACTTTTAGTGCACATTAATAGTTGAGAAGAAGTAGTTTGGACTCTGGGTTAGACCTCCTGGTTTATGATAGAGGACTCCAGAGGTGCTTCTTGCTGAATAACAATCTATGCTCAAGCAGAAAAAGGGGTGTCTGGACCCATGCTCTTGTTTTCGTCTAAAAACATAGGAAGCATAAAAAATTGAGAAGTTTTCATCATATACCTGCAGAGGGGTAAGTAACGCTTTCATCCTTCAGAGAGATGGAAGAGAATTGACTATTATGGAAACTCAGAATTATTGCTGGACTCAGAGTGAAGAGACAGTTGGCGCAGCTCTTAGAACACACCTGGGCTGTTGACAGCTGACGAACCTTACAGGTGGCAGGAATGCAACTATTCAATGCCTCCACTTCACACTAGGATTTGTATGGAGGCTTGTGAGATAAAATTAGTTATCTTAACCACAAACACTTTGCTTTCTTTTTTCTTTTTTTTTCCTAACAGGCATGCACACAGAAGTAACATCTTGAAATCAGAAAACTAAAAAGTGTTGAGATATGAGATGACTGTCTATGCTCCTGTGATTAAGCAGATTCACAGGATTTGGCTCCAGAGGTATTTCCTGCCCACCAAGCAAATAAAGGATTCTTGCTCCTCCAAGGCAGTATGTAAATAATTATTTTCAGCTTCTCAAACAGATACACACAAGCACCCTCCTTTCTCTTGGAGCAGGGGCCACAGTTTGACAAGAAAAATGGCAATGGAAAAGCTGTCAGCATTGCTTCATCCCCTGAGTTTGCCTATAATTCTTTTTTTCCCTGAATAACTAACAGAGAGGCAGCTGCTGCAGCAAATAGAATTCAAAACCCCATTAATATCGATGACTCATCAGCTGAATTCTTTCTCTGTGTTTGAAAATGTCAGGAAATTAAAAATGCTCTGTGGCATCTCCAGGAGTCAGGTCCCAAGTTAGAGTTGTAAACCACTTCTAAATATTCTTGGCCTCATTTGGAAATTGGCTGTCACCTGGGACGTGGCCTGGTTTGTTCTCTTCCATGAGGGGCAGAACACACTGTCAATATCACTGAATAAACCATTCATCCCACCATCCGGCAGCAATGGGATTGTGTTGTTGGTGCTTATTATCTGGGGGTATTGGTGCTTGTTATCAGATGGAGCAGACAGGGCAACTAGACATGTTCTGGGTGCTTGGCTACAGGAAGGGCAATAGGCAGAGGCTGAACCCACATGTATCCTTCCTTTGACTACATGAGCAGCTACATAAGACTTAAGTAGAGATGACTAAAAATTTCATCGTGATTTTTAGTCTTTCCCTGAAAATTTAATACTAATATTTGGATTTCCAGTTCCTTAGAACAAATGCTACAATATTATTATTACTTTTTACTTTTTGGTACTGAGACTTGAACTCACAACCTCATGCTTGCCAGGCAAGTATTGTGCCACTGAGCTATATCCCCAGCTACAATAGTATTTTAATTCAGCTAATTTTCTTGGCCTGCAATGTGGGGACTTGTCATTTTGTGTGTACAGGACACGCAAGAATACATCTTCAGAAAATGAAATTTCAAAGCTTGTTGCAAAACTGGAATAGAAAAAAAAATACCTGGAAGTTATAACGTTGTTCATATGGTTGTCAGGCTCTTGGCTAATGTGTCTCTTGGCAAGAATTCACTTTATAAGCTTATTTTTGATTGCTATCCCAATTATGAGCCTGGATGACATGAATTACTAAGAAGAGTGAGTCTCTGTTGAGAAGGCAAAAAATATGTATATGAACATCTGTGACTTAGCATGGATCATGGGCATCAGAGAGGGTTGAGGGTGGTGGTAGCATTTGAAGCATGCCTTGATGAAGAGGTGCCATTGGCACCTGCTGCACAGGGAGGAAAACTCTTCTTGGTAGAGTGCAGAAGGAGACACTCAAATTTTAGGAAAAAGGATAAGAAGTTTGGTATCTCATAGGGAAGTAAAATTGTAATGACGAATTGTGAAACGCATTGATAGCTGAAGGGAGCAGTTTGACTATCATTTTTCAGTCCGCGAAAAGTCAGTTAAAGACCTTCATTAGGGATAAGAGGATTTTTTAATTTGTTCGTTTATTTAAACAAAGTTTATTAAGCTTTTACTATGTGCATTAAATATAGTCAGTAAAAATAATAAAGTCCTAGTTATCTTGTGTTGAGAGAAAGAGGCAGAGGAGACAGATAAGAAGCAACAAAAAACATGCTCTATAAAGAGTTAAAAAAAAGTATGGTATTTTAGATAGGACTGCAATCATGGCAAGCCTTTCAGAGTTGATATCACTTCTGACTGAGTGAGTAAGTCACATGTCTTAGGGAGTCTTTCCAACTCCTGTTATTATAGCAAATGCTGAAGTCCTAAGGAATGAGGAAGAACAAGGAAGCAAGTATGGTAGAATGGAGTAAAAAAGAATAAACAGGAAGGAGTGAGATTAGGAGCAATTAGGTTCAGACTCCTTTCTAGACATTTGATTAGTTTGGGCTTTTACTCTTAGTGAGATGGGAGCCATTGGATGATTCTGAGTATAAAAGTCAATATGTTTGGGGTTATACTTCTAAAACATCCCTGTAGTTTCTCTCCTGAGAACAGATTTCAGTAAGACCAGGAGAGGAGTGGAGGAGCAATTAGGACACTGTAGCAGGTAAGCTCGGGTGGAAGTAAAGAAGGCAGTGAATATTGGTAATATATGGATACATCTTGAAGGTATAGCCAATGAGATTTGCTGATAGACTGGGTAGAAGTGAGAGAAAGAAGAGTCAATGACTCCAAAGTTTTGCCTTTAATAATAACAAATTGGGTATAATTGACAAAATTGAGTTGGGGATAACTGCAAGGAATACCTTTATGGTTTGTATCCAGGGTTTGGGTTCTGCATGTTAGGTGTACTAGCAGGCTTTCCTGTTGAACAAATTTCCTTACATTTATCATTTAAAGGAGAGATTTATTTGGCTCATGGTTTTAGAAGATTCAGTCTATAAATGACCTGTCAAAGCAGGAACATCATGGTAGAAGGATGTAGCAGAGAAAAGGTATTTAGTTCATGGCACCTGGGAAGTAGATCAGGGAACTAGCACCAGAGAGGAAGGGAGGAGGGTCCAGAAATAGACCTCAAATTTGCACCTTCATAATCCATCCAGATATACCTAGAAGTGTGCTTTACTAATCCTCTGGGATTAGTTTATTGGATATAAGAAGTTAAGTTTATTTCATTGGATATAAGAAGACCATTAGCTGCGCAAGTGCAGACACCAAGCCTAGTTTTGGAATCAAGAGTATATCAACTCAATAATTACCAGTGTATTGGTGGCATCTCAACTGTGAGTGTCGTGAGTTTATCTGTAGGTTAAGAGAAGGTTCAGAAACTTCTAGAACTGAGTTCACAGTACTCCAAGTTCACAGGCTGAGGAAATGGGAACTATCCATCTACAGATTCTAAGAAGGAAAAAAGTGATAGAGGGGAAGAACCAAAAAAGAATGGGTTCCTCAAAAGTTCCTTGATGACAATATTATTACCATCATATTCTCTTTAAGAAGTGAATCCAAGTTTGTTTTCATAATCCTCTTCTATCTCTAGCATCCCTATTTGACCTTTCTTTCCTTTTTTCTTTCTTTCTTTCTTTCTTTCTTTCTTTCTTTCTTTCTTTCTTTCTTTCTTTCTTCCTTTCTTTCTCTCTTTTACAAATTCATTCCTACATCAAATTCCTGCATGACACAATTGCATTATCAACTCTTGAGTGCTGTGTCTGTCAACCTCCACATGACTTTAAAATAAAAACACTGAAGATGGCATTTCTACAGATTAAAAATTGAGACACCTCAAGTCAAGTGGAACAATTCCTGACACCTGATGAACTTTCTAAATTTCTTCTGGCTTTCAATTCCCAGCTACAGGAAAAGTGCCTAACTTCGCTTTCTCTAAACTCTCACAGCATTTTATCTAGACTCGCTTAGGAAACTGAAGGCTCAAAAATATGCTTTGCACTTACACACCTTAAAAAATTGTATCATAAAAGTATAGCTGAACTGACAATCTCCTCACATCTGCCCAGCTCAGTGTGTTAGTTTGCTAGGACTACTGTAAACAAGTACCTCAGACAGCCTGGCTTGAACAGTAGAAATTAATTTGTTTTGCTGTTCTGGAGACCTGAAGTCTGAGATCAAAGTGTTATCAAGTCTTGTTTTTTCTGTGACTTCATTCCTGGATTTGATGGTCACCCTCAACTGAGTCCTAACTTGGTTTCCTTTTGTAGGTCTGTGTTATAATTCCACTTTTTATAAGGTCATCAATCTTGTAGGATTAAGGCCCATTCTAAAGACTCCATTTTTTTACCTTATTAAAAAAGTTATCTCAAATATAATCACATTCTGGGGTACTGAAGTTAAAATGGCAACATATGATCTCTGGGAGTGTTATGGTTTGTGCCTAGATGTCCTTCCAAAACCTCATGCTACCATTGGGGCAGGCCTTTTGAAGGTGGCTGAGTCTAGCATTTGTGATTGGTCCATTGTCTAGTGCTGGGATTGGTGATGTGAGTGCTGCACCCACATGGTGGCAGAGCAGGCATACAATATAAGGATGGAAGGAGCTATGCTCCCCTTTTGCCCTTTTTGCTCTTTTTGCTTGAGTCCACCATGAACAGTTGCCCCTTAGCTATGCCACTCTGCCTTGGAACCAGCTGAGTACAGACTAAAACCTCCAAAAACAGTGAACTAAACAAATTGTTCCTTCCTGCATTTTTGGCATCAAGATTTTGTTTCAACAATGAGAGGAAAGTAACCGAGTCTGAATTTGGTACCAGAGAAGTGGGCTCATTGCTGTGACTATATCTGACCATGTGTTTCAAGAGCTTCTGGGAATGACTTGTGGGAAGAGTTTGGAAAGGTTTGGGGATGTCACCTGAAAGAGTTGTGCTGGAATGCCTTAAACTGTTCTGTATAGGAGATTCTGGACAGAGTTCAGAAGACCAGAAAACCAGTAAAGACAAGGCTCAGGAGGTTTCCGTTGGGAAGAAGGACTGCACTCGTTGTTGGACTCTGTATGATGTGTGTTATGGCTTGGCCATGAGGCATCACAGGAAGCGGCAGCAAGTCTTCACCCTTTTCAGCCTCAAAACAGCAGAACTGAAAGACTTCGCTTTGAGGAGAAATCTGCATAGTGCCTTTCAGAATGTTCCAGAATGGTGGTGGGAGGCTACATGAGGCTCCAAAATGGAAGAGGCCGCACCAGGTTCCAAAATAGTGGTGGCATAGGGAATTTGTTCCTCACAATCAGGTTCATCAGAGTGCCCAGCAATCCCAGCACCAAACCCCTACAGCCAAGAGAGAGGAAAGCCTGGTTACTGGTCCAGCTGGCAGTGGACCTTGGCATCACCCATGTGGTGCTGGTTCTAGGTGTGTGCAGAATGCATGAGTTCTGAGATTTAAAAGATTTCTACCCTAATTTCAGAAGGCCTGGGAGCCCAGGCAGTGTGCCCCTGAGAGGGCAATATGTGAAGCTGTGAGAGTGAAGCCAAAGGTGCAGTGGAGACCCCAGAAGTTTGGAAAAGCCAGGAACGTGGATCATCAAAGGAAAGCTACAAGGACTGAGCAGAGCAAGCCTAAGAGAGAAGCCATGGGAGCACCACCAGAAGTACCATAGGAGTGGAGTTATGCAAGCCTTTTGGGGCTCACAACTTGCCACAAATAGCTTCAGATGTTCCATATGGAACTACAGGACTTAATGTTTGTCCTGTTGGAGTTTGGACTTGTTTTGGTTCCAATCCATTGTGTCCCCCTTTTTGTACCTTTTCAAATGGTAATGTTTATCTTCTGCCATTGAATGTTGGAAATGTTTAACTTTTCATTTGCACAGGGGCTCACAGCTAAGAGTTTGCCTTAGATCTTGGAGGAGACTTGGGACTTGGATTTTTTAGCACTACTTGAAACAGTTAGGACATTGGCAGCTCCTGGAGATGGACTAAATGTCTTTTGCATAAAGGAGGTGTATAAGGGGCCAGCGGTAGAATGTTATGGTTTGTGTTTGAATATCCCCCAAAAAACTCATGCAGTCGTGGTGGGCCGGCCTTTAAAAGGTGGCTGAGTCTAGCATTTGTGATTAGCTCATTGTCTAGTGCTGGGATCGGCAATATGAGTGCTGTATCCACCCAGGGGAGGTGGCCAGCATACAATATAAGGGAGGGAAGGAGCCATGCTCCCCCTTTTGCCTCTTTTGCTCTTGTCACTTGCAGCCACCATGAACAGTTGCCCCTTAGCCACACCACCCTGCCTTGGAGCCAGCTGAATATGGAGTAAAACCTCCAAAAACTGTGAGCTAAATAAACCTTTTCTTCCTTCATTTTGGGTGTCAAGTATTTTGTCTCAGCAATGAGAGAAAAGTAACCAACACAGGGCAGGACACAGTTAAAACCCATAAAATGCAGGAGGCACAAGTCTCCTGATCCTGCTTTTGTTCAACACAGATGACTTCCTGGTCTCTGTCCCAAAAAGTTGTATTTGTGCTAAGCTAAGGTGACTGTGTTTGTCATAGTTCCATTACTATAATTAAATAACTGACATAATTGACTTATAAAGCCAAAAATTAATTTACTTCACAATTTTGGAGGTTCCAGTCCAAGAACGAATGAATCTATTGCTTTGGTTCCTAGTGGGGGTGCTGAATGGCAATGGTGGAAGCATAATATGGAGCAAACTGATTACATCATGACCAGGAAGCAAAGAGGAAGGGAAAGTGAACAGGGCCCCACAATCCCCTGAGAGGGCAGCCTCCATGGGCCTAGGGGCTTCCCGTTAGGCCTAACTCTTGCAGTTTCCACTACTCCTCCATAGTGCTACTTTTTAACACATTGACCTTTGGGGAACACTAATCCAAACCATAGAAGTGGGATTCAATACTGATACTAGAAATAAAAGGAAAACTGATCCTTCATAATTTTAAGTCAGTACTCAAACTAATCTGTCAAGATGTGCTTCACCCTGATTTGTAGTCCATTCTGGAGCTTGTGGTTCTAACCTAAAAAACAGATGGCGTGTTTTTGATAAGAAAAATTAGGTTTGGCCTTGAAACAGCATTTTGCCCTGAATGGCATTCTATTTCTTTGAAAGCCAGAATTTCACTTGCTCTTTTGGAAATACATTACCATATAATTTACCTGATGCTTAATGGGAAGTGCAGAAAGATACATAGCTCTTTTCATATCTGGAGAAAGCCATGATCCATTTAGTTAATTTCAGAAAACAACATCATAGGAAAGCAGAATATGTTACCTTAAACACTGTCTTTTCCTGAAAAATCCTAGAGGTCTCCTGCATGAGATTCTCTAAACCATTTTGGAGCCTCTTAGAGAATATTTAAGCCCGAGGTAACTGAAGCTTCCATATGTTGAATTAAATGGAGGAGTAGTGGAAACTGCAAGAGTTAGGCCTAACGGGAAGCCCCTAGGCCCATGGAGGCTGCCCTCTCAGGGGATTGTGGGGCCCTGTTCACTTTCCCTTCCTCTTTGCTTCCTGGCCATGAATTAAAGGTGTTATTCAAATGTAGTTTATTTGGAGTTCAACCTCAGTCCTATTCTAGAAGCTAGACTATCAGAGAGCTGTGAGACACAGCTGGGCTCAGACCTGAGGAAATTAATTCACCCACTTTTGCATCTTAATTCTGAAACTCAGAAATTAGTTTGATAATTTTCTCTTGGATGTGCGAATAACAAAATAGTGGAATGTGCTAGTTTTATTTATTTATTTTTTTTGCGGCACCAGGGATTGAACTCACAACCTCGCACCTGTCAGGGCAAGCGCTTAAGCCACTGAGCCAAACTCCCAGCCCTGGTTTTTTGAGGCAGGGTTGCACTATGTAGCTCAGGCCAGCCTTGAGCTCACGTTGTAGCCAGCTTTGAACTCACAGCTCTCCTCCTACCTCAGCCTCCCGAGTGCTGGGATTAAAGGCGTGTGTCACCATGCCTGGCGAATGTGCTAGTTTTAATAAGTTCATGTACTCATGATTCTGTGGCCAGCTGTCAGAGTCTAGGATATCCTCATGTGGCCAGTTCAGTTTTGCTCTGTGCTTTATCTTGACCTCCAACAAACTAGTTTTCTTAGACAGAAGCAGAGGAGCAAAAGGGAGAGCTAAGAGTCAAAGTTTTTGGAGCCCTGGGCCCTGCACTAGGAATGGGTTACATCGCTACTTCATTCAGCAGCCCAGATCACCAGGTGGTGTGATGTTGATGATCTCAGGCCCAACGTAATCCCATACTTACGCCTTCCTTGTTGTAGTCACTTTTACTTCTGGTTGGATTTTACCTCAATCCACCCCAAATATGGTTGTTCCTCTTCTGTGATGTTGCCTCCCACTTTCCTTTTTCTCTGTTCTGTAGCCACCTGGTTCCCACTCTTTTGCTTGTACTGGGTAGGAAGAGTAGAATGCTCTACTTCAAAGTCACCTGACCATGGACACAGGGCAGAATGAAAAGTGGGGCCATCTTACAAACCATCTAGCACAGAAACACATTTGAAAAAAAGGTCCAGTTTTCCAAATGATTTGTCACCGCTGTCCTTCTTATAAATCTCCATGGACAGAGTAAAAGAAAATCCCATGATTTCAGTTTTCTCCTTTTTAAGGTTTGAAAATCTAGCAGAAAAACATTTTGCACTATAAAGTGTTGGTGTTTGCTACTTCTTCTTATTGAAAAAATACTGCATCTTAAAACTTGTGAAGTCTCGGATGACCCAGGGGAAATTTTTAAAGTTCCATTAAGAGTCACATGGGGCATATTTCATCATTGCAGTATAAACACAGTGAAAGTGCACACTTTTTTCTTTTCCTTCTTGAGAAAATCATTACTATTTCCATTTCATTGTTTTCAAAGTAATTGAAAATGGTCAATTTCATGTTCTTATATAGTAAACACATTGTCTGGAAAATTTCAAATTTAGCCATTTCTTCTGCTTGATAATATGATTTGTATCACAAGTCATTTATAGTAAATGAACTGCTTGGACAATTAACCTGGAGAGTCAGAATATATGTATTTGTCACATATGATTTAAATTCCAACTTTTTTCAAAGACAGCCATTTCAAAGAGAGTCATTTATAATAAAAGTAATAAACAGTAAGTCCTTTGCAATAGTTATAGAAACATGAAGAGCAGGAAAAGGTGAAAAAGAAAAAATGGAGTCAATGGAATTAATGTAGCTTAGTATTTAGGCTTTATACTTCCTAATTAGAAAGAAACAATTGAACTTTCAAGTCAGAGAAGTTCCTTTTAGTCCCTAGATTAGAGATACTATCCAAGGGCTAATAATACAATAGTGTCATAAGTAATTTGTTGTTAATAACTTTTAAAGTTGCTTATTTCCTTAAAAATTACAGATAGGGTAAATTCACTTTAAACTACTTTCTTTATTGAGTGGGAAACCCAGTCAGACCTGTACAAAGAGGCTGTTTTTATGACATGTGCAATGTAAAAGGCATGTGCTACATGTATCATAGAGGTATAAAAATTCAAAGTTGTTACTCCCTATGGTGGAGACTCTTTGCCAATGACCAGTTGATGCATGATGGCTTTTTTCATTGATTAGAGATCTTGAGAGAATATCATGAACTTCTAAAGTGATACAGTGGTGCAGAGGTCACCAAAAAGGGATGATATAATTGGTGAGCAGTGACTAGTAGACATATACTTAGGATATAATCACCACGAGGTATAAAACCTTTTCCAAAAGAGTTTCCTGCTCATTAAATGGGTCATACAAATTTATAAAAGTCTAGGGAGTTAGTTTCTTCATTTCTCCAGTGTGGAATTATAACCTTGAGAGATGGAAAACCTTTTCCAAAAGAGTTTCCTGCTCATTAAATGGGTCATACAAATTTATAAAAGTCTAGAGAGTTAGTTTCTTCATTTCTCCAATGAGGAATTATAACCTTGAGAGATGGAATATCTTAAAATGTTATGAGTGGGAACTAGTCTGTTTATATTGGGCTTACTTTGGTGGAGACCAGTCCTTAATCTGTGATTCTTCTTGATTAGATCAAAAGAACCTTGGTCTTAGAGAGTTTCTCTCACATACACTTTAAAATATGAAACATAAGCTTACAGTTGGCCAGAGGTAAAATTCTCATAGCCCAACCTGTTTCTGTACTTGCTGCATTGAACCATTCATGTGAAAGTCCTGAGGAGGCACGCAGATTGGAAGGGAAGAACCAAATGTTCAAAACCTTGCCATCATAATTGAGTCTAAGAGCTGTCTGGTAATAAAAGGTACATTGTTAGATCACAATATATCTGAGTTTCATTACTGAGGCACCATTAGCCTGGAAGAGACAAAAATACAAACGCTTATGGTTTCTCTATTCCCTTTTCCCCATAATGATTCATGGTCTGAAATGAAAAATATTATCCAGAGCTACAAAAAGCAGATGGCATTCATGGAAAAGCAAACCAGCTCAGTGTTATACACAGCTATATACCCCTCTCTTGTACCACAAGAGGAATTTGATTATGTGAGTGATTCATTTCTAAAATGACACATTCTCAACATCATAGTGTTACACCGAGGTTTTGGCAACTATAAAACTATTCTTTGTTCAGAAAATATTGCTGCCTTCTCTTACTTACTCAGGAAATTAATTCAATGACAAAGTAGAGTGCGGTATTCTTAACCAGCATCAAGATTTTCTTCAGGAACTGAGAGAAAGCAATGAGAATAATCAAAGTGTTTGTAAGGATAATCAATGATACCAGAATGCAATAACTCTGAGGTTATATAAATATTGGTTAAGGCATAGTATGCTAGTTTAAAGGCTAACCTCAAGCATCAGATACATCTGAGTTTAAATTTTCTGTTATCGTAAGGTCAGAAATTTATTTCATTTTTTCTTCTTTAAAATTGGATGATAATATTTATCTTAGAACAAGTGTGAACAGTAGGTAAGATGATGTAAGTAAACCTCTTTCCACAATACTGGGCATTTGGGAAGCATTTAATAATTGAAAAAACCAATGATTTGAAGGACGTGAGTTATTTGGCTTAACTTTTATGATTATCATTTGTATGATCTTGAATGTACCAACTGAAATACAAAGCATTTAGAAATACTGTGGCAAAGTTGGAAATTATATGCAACTCTTGATATGTTCCATTTTTGATACTTTTTATCAATTGGTATCACATTGAGATACCAATTAATAGGAGAAAATATAAATGATAAAATCAAACATGAAAAATTATTCATTTCTTAATCTCTCCCCCCCACCCTTTCCCATTGTCTGTATGACTATCAATCTTTTGCTGATGGTAAGTAACATCCTATCTAGTAGGGTTTCTTGGATAAAATCTGCAAGCTTCAATAGTCTGAAACTCTGAACAACTCGGGTCCTAATCTCACAACCAAAAACCAAAAACAGCCTGAACTTCAGTGGAACTAAAGGCACAGGCTTGCTGGAATTATCAACCACCCTGCTATAGTTCTACTGCTGACTTGCTTGGATCAGTCAACACGGATCCAGGCTCTGTCTGCTCCCTCTGTCTACTAGTGACAGTGTTCTGTTCTTGTTTCTTCCTTCTCTCTTTCCCTTCTGTCTTCTTCAACAATTTCCCAAAGTTTGCATAATCTTCCTGTGTCTTCTATCATTATTTCTAAGCTCTTTTTGCTTCTTCTATTTCTCTGTTTCCCCTAACTCATTTTATATTTTCTCTCCACAGGGTAAAGTTATTATATTGAGGGTTTACTTACTGTATATAATTTTCTGATCTATTTTAAATTTTGTTATATAACTAAAAATCTTGTTCATGTGGTAAAAGGTGGCAAATCAATAGTTACCACAGTTTGTCATTTTCTTAGCTGTGTTTGATGCTACTGTTATTACTGACTGTACTACTTTAGTCAAGGTGACATAATTGTTCTAATCAGTTGCTCTTCTTTGTATGCCAAGACTGATATTGTCTGAGAGTCATAAACAATACTATAGGCCAGTACCAAAGAACCAGGAATTTGGACAAAGAGATAGCAACTTATCATTCCCAATAAACTGAAGAGCTAGGAACTTGCAACAGACTCAAAATCCAAAAGCCAGTTACACCTGGAAGACATCTCTGAGAAGTAGTAATTTTCCTGAGGCTTCGTGATACTAGCAATAAATCTACCTACCATAAACAATTTATGAGCATCGATATAGGAATTAAACTAAACTAAACTAAACTAAAATGAGAAGACATGGAAGCAAGATGTAACCGCAGACTTCCAGCTCACCAAAGATAAACCCAGAGGGCAATGAGGTAGAACAATATGTAAGCCACTCACCTGGACTCTCTGAAGTGGTAACAAAGGAAGTAGTAAAGCAGATGAATGAGGTTCTAGAAAAAAATCAAATCACAAATAATTTCTCAGGTAACTACAAGATGATGACCCTACTGAAGGACATAGTGAATCTAGAGTAGATATGTGTTAAAAAAGAGGAGCTTAGGAAAACAATGGAAACCATGAATGTTCAACAAAGGAAAGAAATAGAATCTATGAAAGAAATTTGAACAGTTATCTGGAAGATTAAAAATTCTGTTGAAAGTATATGCCATACCCAGCACTCAGGAGGCTGAGGTAAGCAGAGTGTTGTGAGTTCGAGGCCGACTTGGGCTACAACGTGAGTGCAAGGCCGGCCTGAGCTGCATAGTGTGACCCTGCCTCAAAAAACCAGGGCCAGGAGTTTGGCTCAGTGGCTTATGTGCCTGTCTGGCAGGTGTGAGGCCGTGAGTTCGATCCCAGTGCCGAAAAAAAAAAAAAAAAAAAAGAAAGTATATGCCATAGAATGAACCAATGTGAAGACAGACTATCAGATCTAGAAGATAGGATTATGGTTAGTGATTTCAGAAAGAAAGATTTCTTAGAAGTAGCAAGAAACCATGGAAAATCAATCCAAAGCCTGCTAGATAACGCAAAGAAGAACAACATAAGATTAATAGAAGTCAATGAAAAAGCAGGAGACAGTGCAAACAACAACACCTTTTCACAAAAGTAATGGCAGAAAATTTCCCAAACATGGAAAACTAATTTGACATACAAATAATTGATGCACATAGAACTCCAATTAGCCATGACCTAAATAAATCTACACCAAAACATGTAATAGTCAAGATTCCAGAAATTCAACAACAGCAACAAAAACCTCAGAAAGAATACTAAAAGCTGTTAGAGAAAAGAAACAAATCATCTATAAAGAAAAGCCCATTAGAATCACAGAAGACTTCTCAACAAGAACTCTTAAATTAAGGAGAGCTTGGAGTGAAGTATTTCAAGTCCTAAAAGAAAACAACCTCTAACCCAAACTGATGTACCCACAAAATGATCTTTCAAATTTGATGGAGAAATAAGATACTTTCATGACAAAAAACACCTGAAGAAATTTATGACCACCAAACAATCACTCCAAAATGTTCTACAGGACATTCTAGAAAGAGACAGTGAAGATTACAACTCCATGAATCCCAACAGAATAAATCAACCAGGCAAGTCAAGTAATTAAACAGAGGGGAAAGAAAAAAAAAACTAACAACAGGATAATAACATGATAAGAATAGCCCAAAGTTAATTTCATGAAGAGACAATTACATTTTTGGGCTTAGAATTTAAGGAGTGAATGAGTTTCTAAGACTTGAATATTAATAATACTTCTGTCTCATGACTTTTCTTAGAAGTTATTGTTTACATGGTGATGGAAGGCTGGTATTTCAACATATTACTCCATACCAAGGCTTTATCCTACAGTTCTTCCACCCTTAGGGGCTGTTCTCACTTTGTGCTGGAATGGAGGTTCAAATAATTATGAGGCAGTTAACAAAGGAAACACAGGTGCCTGATGTCTTGTTTCTGCCCACCTGACTCACTGCTCTCTAAGTAGTGAATGTCAAGAACGAGAGTGCTGGTGAAATCTTACTGGAAAGCAAACACAGATGTGGCAATCAAGGGTCTTGGTTTATTTCCTCGACCTTGCCATTTATGCTTTCTGGGACACCAGCTTTGCAATTTCCCATCTTTGAATAACTGCAAGCAGTGGCTCATTCCTGCAAATACATTTCTTGTCACAAATTAGCCACACAGCTCCAGTTGAGTTTTTATAGCTGGTAAAATTGAGACTCTTGTCAGGAAAGCCAGGAGAGAGGAGTACTTAAATCCTGGGTTGGGGTGGGGAGGATGCTTTCAGACCTCTATGTTATGACAGACACCAAAGATCAGTGGGTAAGGATCCTCACATTGTAAGATACTGAGATTCAGTAGACTTTTCACTGAGGAGAGAGAGGCAGCTGTGCCTTATGAGGTGTCAGTTCTAGAAGATCAGGGAGATGTCAGAGAGGGTCACTTGGGTGTGTGTTTCTACATTTCCCTCCTCGATGCACACTGCAGTTACTCCAGGAATACATATGCATTTTAATATTGACTGTTTCCACTACTATTAACACTCTTGGACAGTGTTGGTTTTAAACTTTCCGAGCAAATCCCAGATCAATGACAACTGCATACCAATGGGATTTTAGAATAAACAAGGGAAGTTATTTGTACTACATTAATTATATGTACTGATAAGATGTAACATCATATCCTTCTGTAAGACTTCCCTTCTCTGACCTGCGGGTTTACATTCTATTTTTCTATTGTCTCTGTCTGTACTTAGCCAGATACTGGCAGACAGATTTGAAGGGCCACTTTATTACATTTCTGATGATAACCGTTACTATTGGATCTGGCAAAAATCTCTGTATTTCCAACATCTGGGATCTTTTTAGTTCTGTGTATACTAGACCATCCAAGGCTGAAGAAAATGATTCCTTATGTAAGCAGGGTTGGCAAAGCAAGTTTGAAGAGGGCAAAGAATCAGAGATTTAGCTTATGGAGAAAACTTAGACATATCATCTAACTTCATACGGAGCAGTTACAGTCCCTCAGAGACTACTGATTTGTCCAAAGACTCAAAGAGAATCACTGGGAGAGCCAAGATTGAAATCCAGATTCTAGTTTTGTCAGCTATAAAAAAGGAACTATGATCTCAAGGATGATCATGTGCTGTGTCTATAGCACTTGCATAAGTGTAGCATTTGTCAGTTATTTCAACATAACTGATTATAC
>RJWM01019964.1:0-38012 GCA_004363535.1 Dasyprocta punctata | reverse complement strand
GGTGGGTCCTGGAGGGGCCCATTTTCTTTCTCCTTGGGAGGTCCAAAAAAATAATTTTTAAAAATTAGGTTGAAGCAAAAAATGAAAGGACTGTGAATCTTATATTTAAGGATTTTGAACTCTGTTCTCTAGAAAGTGGAAAAGATTTGAGGATTTTTTTTTTTTTAGCTATGCTGTTAGATTTGTGTTTAAAAGGGTAGAATTAGAGTCATATATTATTAGTGGGATTGTAAATTGGCACAACAATTTTGGAAGATGAATTTGAAATACTTTATTATAGTTTAAAATGGATGTACAGCCCATTTTACAGTAAATTTACTTCTAGAAAGTTACCTTAAAATATTCACGTGAGCATTCATAGGTATTTATATAATGGTTGCTATTGTTCTGTTATATATGATAGAGATAATTAGAAATCAATGAAATGCCCATTAATGGGGAACCAGTTAAATAATTAAAGTATTTTAAACTTTTAATGACTATGCATAGTCATTAAAAGAAGTCGGTAGCTCTGAATCTACTGATATGAGAGGACTACCCAGAATGTACTATTATATTAAAATAAAATTATAAAAGTATATGATCCATATAATTCCCTCCAAGGAACATACATGTATGTGTTTGTATTTACATAGGTGATCTCAGAATAGAAAATAATCTTGCTGAGTTCTTGGGAGTTGTGTGTGGGCTATGATGGTGTGGTGGGATTGGAAAGAAAAGGAAGCATTTTATTTTATATTTTTTGTTTTCTTGAGTCACAGGTTTTTTTTATAGTGAATGTTTATCACTTTTTAAAATAATGTATTTGGAAGAAAAATGAAAGTTGCTTTTATCCAAAGGAAACTGTTTATGATGGTCTACTTAGAACATTAAAACATTTTCTGAAAAAAGTAATTTTAACAAAAGTTAATAAATTAAAAACCTACGAAGCCACCAGAACACTCATTTCTAGTGAAATTATTCTGATTATATGTTCCTGATTCTAAGACAATGAAACTTTGCTTCACGGACTTTCTGAAGCTTCGTGACCTCTCTCTCCATCTGGAAGAACCCAGAGGGGACCGCAAGACCTTCAGTGACACAATAGGGCCTCAGCTGGAGTGCACACCATGGACACTTGGGTCTGCCAGTCTGGAAAAGTCTGAGGCAGCAGTGACAATATGATCCAAGGGTTGGTTCAATACTTCTAGCTAGTCAGCCTGGGAAGAATCCAGGACTCACCCAACTGGCACCACAGGAGGAATTCAAGTGACTGGCTCCTCCCCTACCCTGTGGGACTCAGTGACTGGGGGAACATCAGGCACACAGTAGGACCCTGACTAAGACACATGATAGACAGACAGGACCAGTAGGATTGAAAAGATTGAAATATGAATCAAGAGAAGAAAATTATAAGGCAAAAAAGCAAAATATAATCTCAGACCTCCAGCCCATCCAAAGCAAGTACAGGAGATACCTATACACAAGAAATTGGAAGACACACACCTGAAATTTCTGAAAATACAGCAAGTGAAGTAAAGAAACAAATCTATGAGGCCATAGAGGAAACCAGATCAGAAATAATTTCTCAGATAAGAAAAAATGACAACCATAATGAAGGAATTGCTGAGCATGTTTAGAGAAGACATAAAAAAAATTACAAGAGCATAGGAAAATGACTGAAACCTTGAATGAACACTAAATCAAAAGAAATAGAATGCATGAAATAAATTCAAAGAGATATTCAGGAAAATAAAAATTCATTGAAAGTTGACAAAACTGCTTGAATGAAACTAAAGATAGACTTTCAGACATTGAGGAAAGGATCAGAGTTGGTGATCACGAAAGGAAAGCTCTCTTAAAAACAACAAGGGACCAAAGCTCATAAAGGGGAGGAAATTATAAAGATCAGAGCAGAAATGAACACAATTGAGACTAATAAAGCAATACAAATGATTAATCAAAGAGTTGGTTTTTCAAAAGAATAAATAAAGTTGATAAACCCCTAGCCAACCTTATCAAAAAAGGAAAGAAAAAAACTCAAATGCATGCAATGAAGAATGAAAAGTGTAAAATCACTATAGATTCTGCAGATATTCAGAACATCTTAAATACCTACTTTGAAAATTTTTACTCACATAGGATGAAAAACAGAAGAAATGGACAGATTCCTAGAAACGTATGAATTACCAAAGCTGAATCAAGAAGATATAAAAATTTTGAATAACCAATATCAGCTAATGAAATTGAAAATGCAATTAAAAACTTACCAACAAAGAAAAGTCCAGGTTCAGAAGGGTTCACAGCTGAATTTTACAAGAAATTTAGAGAAGATTTAACATCAATACTCCTCAAGCTCTTTAATGAAATTGAAGGTGAGGCAAACCCTCTAACTCATTCCTGGAGGCAAGTATTATTCTGATACCAAAACCAGCGGAAGACCCAACCAAAAAAGAGAACCACAGCTAGGGATATAGCTCAGCAACACAGCACCTGCCTGGCAAGTATGAGGTCATGAGTTGGATTCCTGGTACAAAACAAAAAGAAAAAGAACTACAGGCCAATCTCCTCAATGAATACAGATGCAAAAAATCCTCAATAAGATACTAGCAAGCAGAATGTAGCAAATCACTGAGAAGATTATACACCAAGAACAAGTGGGATTAATCCAAGGAATGCAGGAATGATTCAACATACGCAAATCAATAAATGTTAATACATTGTATCGACAGAGGCAAAGGCAAAAATCACAAAATCATCATAGTAGATGCAGAAAAAGATTCAGATGAAGTCCAACACTCATTCATGATAGAAACCCCAGAGAAAATTGGAAGAGATGGGCTCTACCTCAACCTGATAAAAGCTATCTATGACAAACAAACAGCCAACATCATATTGAATGGATAAAAACTGAAAGCTTTCACTCTAAAATCAGGAACAAGACAAGGATGTCCACTATCACCACTCCTATTCAATTTAGTTGTGGTAATATTAGCCAGAGCAATTAGACAAGAAAGAGAAATAAAAGGAATAAGGATAGGAAAGGAGGAAGCTCAGTTATGATCATTTGAAGATGACATAATACTCTACATAAAAGACCTCAAAACTCCACCAAAAGACTGCTAGAGTTAATAGGCAAATTCAGCAGCATAGCTGGATACAAAGTCAGCACTCAAAAATCAATAACATTGCTGTACACAAACAACAAACTCACTGAGAGAGAAACTAGGGAAGCAACATATTTCACAATAGCATCCAAAAGAATGAAATACTTAAGAGTCAATCTAAAAAAGGATGCAAGAGATGTATATATTGAAAATAGATTTAAGAGGATATCAGAAAATAGAAAGCCATCCCTTGCTTATGGATAGGAAGAACCAACATTGTGAAAATGGGCGTACTCCCAAAACTGTTATGCAGGTTTAATGCAATACCAATCAAAATACCATTAACATACCTCACAGATCTAGAGAAATCATCCCTAAAATTCATCTGGAAGCAGAAGAAACCTAGAATAGCAAAGACAATTCTGAGAAATAAAGGCAAGGCAGCGGGTATCACCATCCATGACTTGAAATTATACTACAAAGTTACTGTGATAAAATCAGCATGGTGCTGGAAAAAAAATCAGATCTCAGGATCAATGGAACAGATTTGAAGAAGCAAACAAAACTACAAAGACACAGCCACCTTATCTTTGACAAAGGGGCCAAGAATGCTCATTGGAAGAAAGATAGCCTCTTTCATAAATGGTACTGGAAAAACTGGCTTTCCACAGGCCAAAGGCTAAAACTAGACACATGTTTACCACCATGCACTAACGTAAGTCAAAATGAGTCAAAGATCTAAACATTAAAACAGAAACACTAAATCTACTGGAAGAGAAAGTAGGTAGAAATCTTGAAGACATAGGGGTAAGCAGAAAGTTCATGAACAAAAACCGAGTTGCATGAGGAATACTTCAAAGAATCAACTACTGGAATCTCATCTTATTAAAATGTTTTTGCACATCAAAAGAAATCGTCAACAGAATGGAAAGACATCCCACAGAATGGGAAAATAATTTTAACTGTCTGTCCCTCATACAAAAGACTTTTATCTAGAACGTATAAAGAATTGAAAAAAATCAAGTCTCCTAGATTCAATGACCTAATAATTCAAAAGTGGACATCTAAGATAAATACACAGTTCTCAAATGAAGAAATACAAATGGCAAATAGGCATATGAAAAAATGGTCATCATTAGTCATTCCAGAAATGCAAATTAAAACAACACTCATATTCCATATCTTGATGGCTATCATCAAGAAATCAACAAATAGCAAATGCTGGTGGGGCTGTGGGGAAAGAGAAACTCTTCTCCACTGTTGGTGGGAGTGTAGACTGATATGACTGCTGTGAAAATCAATGTGGAAATTCCTCAGAAAACTAGGATTAGAGGTCCCATTTAACTTAACCTCCTTCTGGGTTTTTTCCCAGAAGAATTGAAAACATCACACCACATTGATATATGTTCACCCATGTTTATAGCAGCACATTTTGTAATAGCTAAATCTTGGAAACAACTCAAATGCCCATCAACCGAGGAATGGATAAAAAAAGGTGTTATTTTTATACAATGGAGTATTACTCAGCTATAAAGAAAGATAAACTTGTAGGTAACGATGCAATTTGATATCATACTCATAAGTGAAGCAAGTTAAATTTATATGCATAAATATTGTATTGTTTTTCTAGTGTAAAAAACTGAAAGAGTAAATAAGATCCAAAATGTAGCAGAGATATTGTCAAAGTGAAACAGCAAGAAAGTGTTTAAAAGTAAAGAAAACTGGGATAAGGGAAAGGAGAAAAGAAAGAAGGGAAATACATACATACATATATACATATACACACACATACATATGGATATATGATAGATAATTATACTACTAATCTCTATCAGTTAGTCAAAAAGAATGACTTGTGCTTTCATTGTTTGATCATTTTTTTGTGCCTGTATCTTATAATCTGAACAAATATTTTCAAGATAACAAAATTCAGTATATTGACCATTGTTAATATCCTCTTATTTTGTTTTGAAATTCTGTATCAATGTTTTTACTCTTTTTTCATTTTAAATTTAAAAAAAATTATTTGCAGGAGCCCATAAGCGATAGTACTATGGTCATAGTTGATTTCAAATGTCTTATGCACTTAATGCTTTCTGTCTCATGGAATGTCACCCTATGAAATGGAAGAATGGTGGTCTGAGTGTCTTCCCTTGAGACTAAGCCTGGGAGACTGTTGGACATGCAGAATCCTGGCCAAGATAAACTGGGTAGGACTCTGTAGAGTCATGAGACCCTCAGTGATTCACAGAGCATTAAGGTCTCAGAAGCACTGGTCCCTCCTATTGATACAGAAGTTGCTGTTTCTTACCTTAGGGAAATGAGACTCATACTTGGTAATCTCATTCTGGCAACAACAACAACAACAACAAATCAAGGTAATTAAAGACAATCATTCACTCAACAAACGTCTGTGTTGGAAGGTTGAGGCAGAAGGATCCCAACTTGAAGCTCAGCCTGGGATAGTTTAGTTACTAAGTGAGATCCTACCTGAAAATAAAAAATAATAAAAGGACTGGGGATGCAGCTCACCATGAATGCCTTGCGTTCAGTCCTCAGCACTGGTAGGAGGAGGAGGACAAACCTCAATGTGTCATCCATATACCAGACATTGTAAGTGTGCACCAGCATCCATGGGTAGTGTTGGCTATTTAATATTTCTAGGGACTTCACCCTGAAGACTCTAAGCTGTAAAAGCCAAATAGATGCTTAGCACTCAGGGATGTCTCCTTCATCAAGAAAGCCTGGGCCACCTTAGGAAGTGGAATGAGGGTGTGAGAAACTGCGGGGGACACAGTGTGACCCCTAGGAAGGAGGTGCCTAATGTCAGAGCAGGGCTACCACAAAGTCAGTGCTGCATTTGGTTTCCCCCTGAACTGAAGACGCTGTACCCAACAACCTACTTGATGCTGCAGCACATGTGCCCAAGAGGCCTTTTGGTGAGAAACATCCAAAAGAGATGCTAATTTTCTCCCTCAAGTCCATTTTTCCCTGGAGCTACCTCTTCTTAAGAAATGCACGTGTACCCAGTTAATAAACTTCTTGCAAATCAGTCTAAATTCTTCAATCTTCCTCTCTATGACATAAAATCCATGAACATTTTGTGAATTTCACCTTTAGACTCACGTTCTTGGATACATCCCCTTAGGATCATCTTCTTGAGCACTATCAGCCCTCTTGCCTTGTGAACCATGTGGTTTACCAAGTGATTTTCCCATCTCGAGTCTTGCTCTTATCCAGGTTAATCACCATATAGTAGCCAGGATGGTCACTTCATATAATCCCTGTGCTTTGCATTTTATTGGTTTCCTATTTACATTTTACAAATGGAAGCAATCAGGCCTTATTGGATCAGGATCTGTATCCATCTCAATACCTGTTATATATTGTGCTCCAGCTAAACTGATTTTCTAAGCATTCTTTCAACATTATCATCTACTTTAAGACTTTAACGTTTGTTCCCTAGAACAATCTAGAAATATCTAGAACAGTCCGCATAGTTCTTCACCTGGTTGCCTTTTGCTTTTTCTGATCGCAAAGCAACTCTACTGTTACATTGAAGACCTTCCCTGAAGTTTAGTTAGTTGAAAACCTCAGTGATCTTCATATATTTTGTACTCCTAATGATAGGCTGTAATCAAAAACATTAGTTTTTTTGGTTTTTCTTATTTAAGCCTGTCCCTCAGTTTCAAAATGAGCATATAAACCTGGGAAGTACCTCATTCTCTGGCTCATCGCTATATCCTAAGCATTCAGTGCAATCCAAAGAGTGAATGAATGAAAGTCTATTTCTAAAAAAAAAAAAAAAGAATATAATTGTCTGTGAACTTCAGCACCAATAATTTCTGCATTGATCAGAGTTAATGTGTTCTCTGCTAAGTTAGCATTGTGTTTTGTCTTAGGGCCATTTTGATGAAGGTGGTGTCATCAGTAATATTTTAAAAAGTTATTTCTTCTTTTTCATTTTATTTTCTCTTTTAATTTCTGTTTTTATTAGTACATGTCTGCAGTACACAATGATTATACACATTGCAGAGAGTTAGTACATGTACATAACACATCTTAATTTTTTCCATACCTTTCTCCTCTCCCTCTTCCTTCCCTCTATCTCAGTCCCCTTCCCTTTTGCAAAAGATCTATCTCCCAAAGACATCGTACTACAGCAATACATGCATATCCATATTTATAGGTGCACAACTCATAATAGCTAAATCTTGGAAGTGGCCTAGATATTCATGAACAGATAAAAGGATAAAGAAAATGTGATATTTATACATAATAGAATACCATAAATAATAAACACCATAAATAATACTCTACCATAAATAATAACCTTGAGTCATGATTCATCTTGAGACCTTAATCTTAAATTAAATAAATCAGACCCATAAGCTTAAACCACATGGTTTCTCTTGTTTGAAAAATCAGTAGTGTTTTCGATGGATTTCTGTTTAAACATAGCATTACCAGATACATTTTTGAAAACATTTTTTGCAATGAAAACTTCATGATATCATTTACAATTATTCAATGATTATGGAATAGTAAATGTATTGAGATAATTAATCTTTTAGTTTTTGCCTATCCTTCTACTATGCATTATGTTGTTGGTTCATGGTTAAGTATTTGATTTTATTTCACAAATTATGTTTAAAGTATTTTAAAAGCAAGGTGGATACTACCTTCTTCCCTAAGGTTACTAATTTGGAATATATCTAGCAACTTGATAAAGTGGGTTTCACAGTTGAAATGGTGCTCTTAGAAGTCCATGTTTAAACAAACCTTAAAACTGTAATATATTGCTGGATGTGTGGGTGTACACCTGTAGTCCCAGTGTTCTGGGACACTGAAGAAGGAAGAGACTAAATTTGAACATCAACCCTAATCTGGCCAAATTAGTGAAATTGTACCTTACAATTAAAATTAAAAAAAAAAAAGCCCATAACTTCTGGATTCAGTACTCTGTACTTCAAAGATGATTTATTTAAGTTTCAGTTACGTCAATGTATCTGAATGTCTCACAATAAACCTCACACTGAGTGATTAGAAGCCAGTACAGTAAAACGATTTTGAGATTTGTCTCATATCATAAAGGAAAGACTGGTTGGGATCTCCTCTGATGTGAACAATGCTTTTGTGGGCCGTTGTCTTCTCTCTGTTCCTGGTATCCTCAATGCTTATTCCCTTACTGTCGTTAACCATTGGGTGACTAAATCCTTTGTTTTGAGTATGCTAAATGCCTCTTGGAGTACGCCTTCTCTAGTCTCTGGCTTTACTTCCTCATGAGTATACAGCTCTGGCAAAATGGTTTTCTGACTACCTTATATGGTGAGCATTTCCATCTTTCACCTCCGTGATAGGTTGTGACGTTTTGTAGGCATTTAATAAACGCTTGAATTATGCTTGCATTTTTATGAAAAGTAAGAGACTTGTGCCAAATTAAAACAACCAGTATTTATTGATCATCAATATTTTGCATAGCTCTGGGAAATAAGTGATAGCATGAGGATGTCTAAGATGTTGGATTATTAGAGTCTGTGAAGCAAGCGTTATGACTGGTATATAGATGTCCCCTAAAAATGAACTCTTAATTATTGCTCTGGGCAGGGGATTGGATCATGGGGACATGATACTTATCTGTGGATTAGTCCATGGATGAGTATATAGTTAAATGCGATTTGTGAGGTGAAACTTAATTGGAGGAGGTGGGTCATTTGGGGCGTGGCCTAGAAGAGTATACCTTCTTCTGTCCTTTCTCCTTTGATCTCTTTCCCTGCTTTCTGCTGCCATGTCATGAACTGTTTCTCCTCTGCCATGCTGCCCTGCCTTGGACCCAGTGTCTATAGACTGGCACCTCTACAAACTCTGAGCCAAAATAAACTTTTCTTTTTTAGAGTTGTGGGTATCAGGCATGAGGAGAAAAGTAATTAAACCACCAAACAAAGAGTTGTGTACAAGAACCCAAGCAATGCCACAATGTGTCCTGTCATTAATTACCAGATTTGTTACATAAGACATTAGGGCTAAGAATGTTCAGAGGAGAACTTGGCCACTGTGGCTTGCAAAGAACACATGGAGGAAGAGAAACGTTCCTCTGGTCTGAGAGAGGAAGGTGACATTTTAAGGGTGGAGAAATCATCCAAAGCTGAAAGAAAGAACCAGAGGAGGAGCAGAGTGCAGAGAGGGAGTCAGTCCTACCTCCTGGAGCAACTTTCCTGAAGAATGATATTCTTTGTATTTTAAGACTATAGATGCCCTCAAGAATTAGATAAGTACTTTGAATTTCCTTCCAAAAACACATAAAAATAAAAGCAAAATTTTATAGACATTTGGGTGAGTTTGCATACCTGAAGCCAACCATGAATATCAGAAGGGATACCAGTAGGGTTTAACGCTCTTTCCACTTAAAAACAACATTTCAACAGAGATTAATAGCAAGAGTATGCACATTTTGAAGAGTCGTAGTACAAGAATAAATAGAAGAAGAAAAAGTACAAAAGTTTAATTTTGATTTAGCAATTGCTGTTTCCCCTTTGAATTTTTGTCTATAAAAAGAGGATACTGATGATGTTTTCCCCTCCAGATATTCGAGATGATGATGGTAATAATGATGTTGAACATACACTATTTGGAATGCACGTTTTTACCCTATAGGGAAGAAAAAGTACTGAAGATTTTTGATTAATGAATAACATGATTAAAGTGGAATTTTAGAAAAGAAACTTTTTGACAGTATGCATGATGGAATGAAAGAAGAAACTGCTTATTATAGAAGAGAGGAAAATACACGAGATGAGTAGGACATAAACCACACTCTCAGTATGGGTAAGAGCAAGATTATTTTTGGAAAGAAATGTCACCTAAGAAGGAGTTAGCATTTAAGAATATTTCTTCCTTTAAGAGGTCACTTCTCACAGGAACTTACTCCCACTTAGTTATTTAGAAAGATACAATTAAAATATTCAAGAAGTAACAGCAATGGGAACTGGTTTGGTGCATAATACATTTGTCATAGGAACAGAAGCCTTTTTTAGAGTTTCATACTCTGACATAGGAGTGATGCTATGCTTTGTTTCTCTGATAGACTGTTGAGTCTTTCCTCTCTTTTATCCTTAACTTCTCTTCAATGGCTCATAATGGAAATGGGTTTCAGTGGGTCCCCAGGTCCTTTACAACAGACAGATTTGTCTTTTTTTCCCTGTTTCTGTTATACTTTGTTCAGACCACCTATCTTTCTATTTAACTATTTATTCTGTAGCTTCCTAAAGGGATTCTGCCTCTCCCTACAACAAGTCTTTCTTCATTCAGTGCATTTTCTACAGTATAGCTAGGATACTCTTCATAAGATACAAATATGATCATGTCTCTCTCCTTCTTTAAACTCTTCACTGACACCTCAAATCTTGCAGGATGAAGTCCAAAGTCATTAGTACAGTGTATAATTGCATACAGCCTACTTCCCCAGGCTAACCTCCGGCCATTCCTGTTGCAAGCTCACCTTCTATGTACCTGGCTCTCTTGAGGTTATTTCTGCTGAGAGGCCATGCCTCTTTTTCTCAGTATAAGGTCAACCATTGTTTTTGTTTGAGTGTAACTGTAAATTTTATTTTTGTGGTAGCAAGGGTTGGACCCAAGGCCTCACATGTGCAAGGCAAGTTCTGTGCCACTGGGCCACATCTCTGACTCCACAATTGTAATTTTTAATGTGATGATCATGCAAATCATACTACAAGGCTTCCCTTGTTCTGCTCCTCATGGCAGAGTGTGATAGTCTTCAGGGACCACCAGGTTCATTTCTTAGATGTTTCTCTTCCTATTTTCTATGTGCCATCTATGTATCTATCCATTGTTTTTTAAATTTTTAAAATATAGACATTATTTCAAAATGGTATGGTACAGAGTCAGAATGTAGTTTTCTTGACTTTATTTCTAAAACGTTGGTGTACCCTCTGATGTGGATACAGGTCTTCACATCTTCTCTGTTTCCTCTGCTCTGTTCACATCCCACATGGTGCTGCTGCTAAAAAAAAATCTTTCAACCCACCACAAGGATGTAAACCTTATGTACTGCAAACATGTACCAAAAAGCAAAAGGAAGGAGATCAAGAGATGGATGGAGAGGGTAGAGGGGAAAGAAAAAAGGGATGGAAAAAAGGAAATAAGATGCGTTATGTACATGTACAAATTTCTTGCAAGATGTAAATATTAGATACTAAAAATGTAAGTATTATGTACTAAAATGTATTAATAAAAGAATGAAAAATAATCTTTCACCTTTTGGACTTCATAATGTTGGATCTTGGTCAGGGCCTTCTGTATCAATATGGCATCAGGGGCCAGGGATTTAGCTCAGCAGGCACAAGTGCCTGCCTGGCAAGTGCAAGGTTGTGAGTTTGATCCCAGGTTAAAAAAAAAAAAAAGGCATCAGGCATCAGTTTGTAAACTCAGATTCTTAAATTCTAAGATTTTTTCTTGAATTATTTGTTTGATAATTTTCTACTCTCTCTTTTATTATTTTATTCACCATTAAACACCTTTGTAATGTTCATGCATTCTTTCAGGTTCTAGGCATGCAGCAGGGCATACAAATGCAAAAAATACTGACCTCATGGAATGTGTACCTTTTAGCAGTAGAAATAGATAAGTTAAATAGGTGAAAAGTATGTTAGGTGCTAAAAGTGCTAAATAAATAGCCAAGAAGGATTTACAATATGGTGTATATGTATGATGTTGCAATAGTAGCTTTGGTGGCTAGGAAAGGCTTCACTTAAAAAGTGAGGTTTGAGTCAAGACTATAAGAAACGAAGATTTCAGGCAGAAGAAATATCAAGTTCCAAGTACAGATGCATTTAAAGAATAGTGAAGAAACCAGTGTGACTACAGTAAAGGAAGCAATGCAAGAGTTGAGGGCATGAGGTGAAAGGCAACTGGGACTTAGATCATGGCAAGGCCTTTGTGTAGCAAAGCAGACACTGGAGGGTTTTGAGCAGAGAGAAACATGTTCTGACTTTTGTCTTAGTGGGATCACTTTGGCTGGTGTGTTGGCAATAGCCTGAAGAAGGGCAAAGGTAAAAACAAGGATACTCTTTAAGAGACTGGTCAAGCAAGGGACGGAATGGTGGATTGTGTCAGGTGGTGGCAGCAAGGATTGAGGAGTATGAATGAATTCTTCATGTGTTTTGAGGATATGTGTATCATGCTTTGTGGGTGAATAATATCCAGGGTGTAAAATTAAAGGACAGCATGGATGGCATCAAGGTTTTGCCTTAGTCCTAAAAAATGATGTCAAACTGGGTGCTGTGGTGCACACCTATAATCTTGGCACTCCGGGAGGTGGGGAGATTGCAAGTTTGAGCCCAAGTTGAACAATTTAGCAACTAAGTGCTAGTCCATCTCAAAATAAAAAATAAAAAAGATTGGGGGCATAGATCAGTGCGAACACGCTGAGTTCAATTTTCAGTATGACCACTAAGAGAAAAAAAACAAACAAAATCAAAAACTGAAAGAAGTACAAGAAGAGCAGATTTTCACTTTGGAGGGTGAGGAAAAAAAGTGAGAATGTGAAGTTATCAGTTTAAATAGGGCATTGAAAATATGAGATGTTCATGAAATATCTGAATCAAGAGGTAAATTGGTAGCTTGACCCTTAGATCTGCTCACTCAGGGAAAGCACGTGCTCTTGTACATGTGGAAGCCAACCATAAAGGTGGTTCATATGACTGTAGGTCTAGACAAGATAGCCTAGAGGAAGAGTGGAGACGATAAAGAGAAGAGATCCAAGGACTGCACCTGGAGGCACTGCCTATGTTTAGAGATCAATGAGATGAGTACAGAACAGAGGAAGGCACTGAGGGGAAATGGTCATAGAGCTGGGGAGAGAAGCAAGCACATGTGGAGGTCCATGAGTCAAGCAAAGAAAGATTTCCAATGAGGAGGCCTATATCTATGCTGTCAAGTGCTACCGATAAGGAAAGTAAGATGAAGCCTTAGCAACGACCTTCTCATGGTTATCTTGATAAAAACAGGTATAACGGAGTGGTGAAGGTGAAAACCAGAGTAGCGGGTTAAGGACAGGGAGGGAAGGATTTCAAAATAGTGAGAGCGAGCAACTATTATAAGAAGTTTTGCAAGAAAGGGAAGAATAGCGATAAGATGGCAGTGAGAGCTCTGTTATTTTCTTAAGTTTATATTTTATTAGTATGTTTGTGCTACATGACTACATTTCTTTGGAGGAATTGGTACAGACTCATGTTACATCTCAATCACTTTTCCACCCTCTCTTTCTCTGCTTTTCCCTCCCTGCTTTACCCTCCGCAACTCCAAAAAGTTTACCTCCCTGTTCCTTACAAACTTTCTCGAGTGCTATTCTGTATTTTGGAGACTCCTGTTGCTCAGATTTTAAATTTTCTTTTTTTCCTTCTTCTTCTTCTTCTTCTTCTTCTTCTTCTTCTTCTTCTTCTTCTTCTTCTTCTTCTTCTTCTTCTTCTTCTTCTTCTTCGTCGTCGTCGTCGTCGTCTTCTTCTTCTTCTTCTTCTTCTTCTTCTTCTTCTTCTTCTTATTCTTTCCCCTCCTCCTGCTCCTCCTGCTCCTCCTCCTCCTCCTCTTCTTCTTCTTCTTCAACTAGTAATGAAGTTTTCTTTTCTTTTTTTTTTTTAAACTGGTAATGAAGTTTTTCAGTTTTGGTCTTGTTAGCTTTTTTCTTTTTTAAAACAAAGGAGTAAGGAATATTTAAGATATCTAAAATAGTATAAAGGTTAACACAACAAAATCCTTGTATTTAAAATAAAATATTAAAAATTTTTAGTATCCCAGGTTTGTTTTATAAATATAGCACTTCTCATTCTAAAGATATTTGTTCAAGTTTATTTTTTCTCTGACAACACTTTTTCCTGCTTATTGCATTGATGTCTTTCTTCTGTGTCCAGTCCACTGTCCTGCTCTTTTCTATTTGTTTTGATTTCTCTTTCATGTGGGAGGACTTCCTCAGATATTTGGAAGTCCTTGCCTCTCTGTGTAGTGGAGAGTGGAGTGTTAGCAAGCTCATTAGAAGCTCTGTGTGCTGAACCACACTGGCTAGCTGCCATCCTTTCATGGGCTGGAGCCCAGCTTTTTCCTCATGAGAGCTCTGAGTGTCCATATCTGCAGGTCTGTCTCTTGGATCGTTCTGTCTTCCCAGAGAATAATTTTATAGTTTCCTTCTTAAGGGATATAATGTCAGACTTGGGAAAGGGGCTCAGTCATCTCCCATTTTCTACATGGCTCCCTGCCCTACACTCAGCTATACTTAGGGTTTGGGTCCTTTGCCTTTCAGGTTCAGGTCTTATTGGGATTAAACTTCCTATCCACTGCCCAGCTGTCAGAAGAGGAAATCTTTTGGCGCTACAGTCTGGGTGAAAGGGCTGGGGAGTATCTAAATGTTCCACACAAGTTTTTATTTTTACTTTTTATTTTTTTATATTATTTTTAAAATTTTATTTAAAAGATAGTAAAATCCAACAAAACATAACAGAACAAAGTCAATCAAACAAAGCAGTAGAACTGGTACAGAACTTCTAAGCAGGACATTTGGAAAACAATAGCTACTATAGAATATCTTGTTATCTTCACAACAGTTGACCACTCCATCAGGTATAGTAAAATCAAACCCAAAACAAAACAGAATAAAATCAATCAAAACAATATTGAATAAAGCAAAACAATTAACCAGAATAAAGCAAAACAGTGAGAACAATATTGGACCTCAAAGACAAGATAGAAGGGAATCCCCCATATTTGCCACATTGCATACTGTCATCCTCCCAAGAGAGGCTCAGACTACCGGCCCCAGGCCTACAAACTCAACCAAACAATACAAGCATTTAGTTGCTTTATGTACCTTATTTGCTATCAACTTAGCCAGTCCTCCAAACCAGCAGGTTACTTAGGGTGGGGAAGTGGGGGAGGGAGTTGTAGATTCTCAGCCTGTGTGCTGTAGGCTCATGGGAGGCATGAATCTTTCTCTTCCTGGAGTCCACGCCACTTGTGCTACCACCAGGAAGGCTGGCTAGTTGTTTTCTGGCTGGATCCTCGCTGACCCAACATGATGGGTTCTCAGGACCATACAAGTTTTTAAACAGTCTTCTTCTTGGAGAGGTGCCTGTGGTTCCAGCATCTGACCCTTTTTTAGGTTCTGTGGAGCAAATCTGTCCATTTCTCAGGTATGGCTCCCATCACAGGCTATGGGATTCACTCTTCCTTCCTCAACTCAACCACTCGACACCCACCCATTCAGCTTCTTTCCATCTATAGCAATCCCACCTTACCTATGGGTTAATCTCCCCAGTTAACCATAGTCCAAAAAACACCAAAAAACCCCCCCAAAACCCAATAAATAGTATATATAGGATTCAATGCAACCCAATTTCAGATAGCCACTGAGAATCTTGGATATATTCTCCAAGGCTAAGGGAGAATTCCTCTTATCACTTCCTTACCTGTTCTTTCTGTTCTGTTGGTTTTGAATATTCTGTGTATAATTTTGAAGGGATTACTGAATAGCATATGTGTGGTCAATGTTCTACAGTTCTGGTGAGACCATCTACATGTCATTACTCAATTCTGATGTGACTCTTCCCAAGATGTTCACACACGGAGAGAACTATACTTCATCGGAGTTCTGCTGTTTCTTACTCAGTAAATGAGTCTGTAGTACTATCAAATTACTTTGTTTCTTTATTGGACTACAATCTTGATAATGGCAAGGACAATTACTTACTCGTTCTTGAATCTGATATCCAGCACAGTGATGAATGAATGCATTTGCCAGTTACTGGATAAATCTTTTTAACCCAGTAGAGGTTGTGAGGGCAGAAAGATGCAAGAGTATGTAAGTAACACATTATCACTAAAAAAAAATGACTTATTGCCTAGTAGCTCCATGAGGCTAAGCAAATTATTTACCCTCTGTATTAGTCATTTTCTTATTATTTTTTTATTTTTTATTTTAAAGATAGTAAAATCCAACAGAACATAACAGAACAAATTAATCAAAACAAAGCAGTAGAAATGGTACAGAACTTCGAAGAAAGATAATGTGAATACAATAGCTACTATAGTATATCTTGTTATCTTCAGAATAGCTGACCATTCCAACAGGTATAGTAGAATTGTACCAAAAACAAAACAGAATAAAACCAATAAAAACAGGATATAAAATAAAGCAAAAAAAAAAAAAAATGATCAGAGTAAAGCAAAACAGTGAGACAAGACAGAAGAGAATCCCCCATATTTGCTACATTGCCTACTGTCATCTTCCAAAGAGGTGATCAGGCTGCTGACTAGAGGCCTGCAAAATCTACGAAACAATACCAGCAATTAGTTGCTTAATGTTCCTTAGTTGCTATCAATTTAGCCAGACCTCTGAACCAGCAGGTTGCTTGGTAGGGGAGGGGGGGCGGGATTCTTCCTTGATTCCAAGCCTGTGCGTCAGTGCTGCATGGGTCCAGTGGGGTGGGTCCCGGAAGGGCCCATTCTCGTTCTCCTCGGGTGGTCCGCAGTCGCCTAGTCCCCCAGAGGGCAGACCAGTTGTGTCCTGGTCCTTGCCACTCGGGCCCAGCGGGGTGGTTCATGGAAGGGCCCAAGCTTGTTCTCCTCCCGGGGTCCATGAAGTCGTCCAGTCCCCCAGAGGGCAGATCAGTTGTGTCTGGTCTGTGCCACTCGGGCCCAGCTAGTCATTTTCTTATTACACAGACACACTATCTAAGATCCACAATTTACATGAGGAGAGATTTATTTTGCGTCATAGCTTTTAGAGATTTTGGTCCATAGATGCTGACTCCAAGGCAGGAAGGGCATGGTGCAAGGGTCTGGTGGAGGACAGCTGCTCTCCTCATGGTGGCCAGGAAATGGAGACAGAAGGGAGGAGCCAAGGAGGGAGATACATTCTTCAAATTCATACTCCCCTCTGACCTGTTCCTAACTAGGTCCTACTTCTAAACAGCACACTTAGCTATTGAATTCATCATCCATTGATAGTATAGCACCTCCATGGTTCAATCACCTTCTAAAAGTTTTGCCTCTGAGTACATGAGATTTTGGGGGGACATTCTGGATCTAAACCATAATACCTTCTTTGGGACTAGTTTTCTTAAAAGCCTGATAGCAATAATTTCTACATAGGGCTTATCATACTTCATATATATATTTTCTATTATTTTAATTTTAAGGTAACATTGGGGTATATTTTTAGAGAGAATAAAGATTTTTCCAGTTTTTTTTAATCCATGGAATTGTTATACCTATGACCATTTTTGATACAGTGCTCAGAGTTAGCTCATGGGGAAAAGAGACTGTATCTGATAGGAGAATCGCCTAGCAAAGGATTCTGGCCTCCAAAGGTGAGCTACTCCTGTTTTGTTCTTTCCATATCCCTAAGAACATAGGTTTTCATTTCTGTCTCTTCCTATATGAGGATTTCAGGAGGTTTATCTTGTCTTCTTTTGGAGATTAATCTTGAACAGGCAGATATTTCTGATTCGTGATTCAGTTTTGTATATTTAGAATAAGTTTAGAAATAAAACCAGAAAGAATGCAAAAATTTTAGAAGATGTTTAGAAAATCAAATTGTGGAATAAAGTACTTATTGCGGTACATAAAGCATGAGATTTTTATTTTTTAAATTTTTTAGACTTGAGAAGAAAGGGAAGAGAGCTTGTGACATTTACGAATGAGAAGATGCACATAAACCTCCAGATTTTGAGAAACTCATTCAACTTTTATTTCATTTATTTATTTTTTCGAACTGGGAATCAAACACAGGCCCTCATGCTTGCCAAGCAGGTGCAGTTCAGCTGAAGTATGATGTTTACTTTGATATATAACAGAAAACTGTGGGACAGTATTATAGAAAACATGGAAAAGAATTTGAATGTTGAAATTGACTAATGTTTCCCTTTGTTGCTTATCTGGGGTCTACACAGTAGTAAATAAAAGACACATGATTGCTGCTATCATAGAGTCTATGTAATTGTGAAGTATACAATAGTGGGAGGAAGATTGGTAATTTAGATTGGGGTATGAGATGACTTTTTTAAATAAGAGGATATTCTAAGTTATAATGGTCAAAGGGAGGTCATTCAAGTAAGCATTGAGGGACAGGACATTGAAGAATGTTTTAGACAAGGAATATTTGGTTAGTTGCTCAGGTATAGATCCAGATAGGTTGGTTGAATATGAAGCAAAACCAATAAGAACCAGAAACACGCATACTAATGGCAGTCTATGTTATTTTAAATGCTATGAAGAGTCACTGGAGACTGCTAGCTGTGGAAGAATTTAGGAAGATGCAAGAGTAGCCTTGTGAGAACAGGCCGGAGACAAATGCAGTGATCTTGTGGCTAGGATGTTAGCAGTAGAAACCAAAAAAGTGGTTGTTCACTGATGAGGAAAATCAGTACTTGTTAGCTCATTAGATATAGGAAAGTGAGGAAGAGGGAGGTGGCGTAGACGAGTTCTTTTTTCAGGGGGCAGTTGAAGGGAAATAGATCAGGAAGAGTATCAAGTGAATGGAAAGAAACGTAGCACAGTATAATTATTAAGAGTAGTTAATAAGTAATTATAATGTCAACCAATCCTACTAACTCACGTCTTTTCTTCCTGAAAACTGTTCCGATGACCTGCGGCAAAGGTTTCCTGGCTTTCTCCTCTCCCCCTCTGTAGTCCTAGTTACTCACCGGAAGTTTGCACATGCTGTTCTTATCCTGCTTATCTTGACATGTGATGTTTTCTCTCTCCACCTAGATTTCAAACAGAATGACAGAGGCTTTTTAAAATATTACTTTGAATTCTCAAAATCATTTCACAGAGCTTGGTATGCAGCAAATTTTTTGGTCGACATAAAGTATTAACAGGATTTGGTATATGACCATTTTTTTTTCTTGCTTTAAACAATTTATTTAACTGAAACGGACTTCCATTTATTTAACTGAAGTGACTTCCATTTTATTTTGATACATCTTTTCCCTGTGGTGATTTACAGGATCGTCAAGTTAATATAAATATTTCATAAATATTTGGCCATTTGGGTATACACCCACACAATTCCTCAGCAATATCTTTCAGCAAGAAAAACCCTGAAGTGTGAAGACCCAACGAAATTAACTAGGTAGAATGAAAATCTGCTCCAAATATTTGTTTCTGAGGTAAAGGCTCCACACACCTGTTCAATTAAGAAAACCATCCTCGCAACACAGGGTGATTTTTTATTTTTAAGTTGGGCCTAGAACACTTAGCCGCCAATTAGGTACTGAGTGGCAGAGCTCCATCCCCAGCTTATACCATGAATTCATAGGGAATAGGTTCCAACACCTCAGGCTCCTTCCCATTGGTTCTCACGAAGTGTGCTTCTCTGGGCAGGGCAGCTTGGCACTTTAGTTAAACCCAGATACCTTTCTCATTGGCTTCCTTCTTTTTCTGATCATTTTCCTTGACATGTTTCAGGAAGCTATCATGACTCTTTGAGTGTTTAATATGCTCAGTATGCACATTAATCCTGTTGGCAAGTATCTTGCCCTTAACTTGCTTATTTGCAGCAATACCAGCAGCATGCTGGGTAGCATTGTAGACCCTTCTTGTTTTGCCACGGTAACATTTATGTGGCATTCCTTTTTGTGTGGCACCCCTTCCCTTGATGTCTACAATAGCACCCTTTTTGTAGACTCACATGTGTGTGGCCAAAGGAACAACTCCATGTTTTCTAAATAGCCTGGAGAACATACTCCAAGTTCCCTTCCCTCTGTGTTTGTCGTTTTGACAAATTACTGAAAGATGGTGATTCTGTCCAAAAGGAAGGCAGCAAATATTTTTGACTGCTTAGTAACTGTTGGAAAGAAAGTTTGAGAAGGACATGCTATTTGTAGTGATTTCTTCTTTCTATTCTGTTCATAGAAAATAAGATGTAGTAGGGTTGGGGATATAGCTCAGTGGCACAGTACCTACCTGGCAAGCATGAGGTGATGAGTTCAATTCCTGATGCCAACCCCCCCAAAAAAAAAACCCCAGTACATGATGTATATAACCTAATTTCTGAAACATCTGGGAGTAAAGCTTGTAAAGGGCTAATTTATGGAAGAAGTAACTTGTTGTTTTTGATAAATTTAATAAAGGAAGATCAAAGAAATGTAACATATTTTAAGTTTCTGATTAAATGGTTCCTGTCATGAATTGGAGGTGGTGGCTATAGTTGGAAGAACCTAGTGATAGTGGGAACGGGAGATGGGCTGAAATACATACACAATTGTTTGAGGTCAATAATGGTACAACCTATACCCATTATCTTCTGTTATACCTTGAATCTGAAATTGATTTCAAAGGCCTATGAGTTAAAGGCATGGTACTCAAGTTTAAGTTACTGGAAAATGGTAGAAACTTCAAGATTTGGAGCCTAGCAAGAGGTCCTTTGTGGCTGTGCCTTTGAAGAGAATTGTGGAATATCAGTCTTTCTCGCTGTCTCTCCCTTTACTTCCCCTGTCCATGAGATGAAGGCTGCCTCCACCATATCCTCCTGCCACAGGTCCAAAGCAATGGAGTCAATCAATAATGGACTGAACTGTTCAAAACCATGGGTCAAAAAAAATCTTTCCTCTTTTTAAGTAGATCATCTCAAATGTATTACTACAGTAACAGAAAGCTGACTAACCCAACTTCCATGCTACACAGCCATTAGTGAAAGTAAGACAGGAGATGTTGACTCCAGAACTTTTTGATAGACTCTTTCTCCAGTTGCTCCTTTGTTGAGCCCTGGTCTTAGAGCTGTCTTGTATAATTAACACTGATCCCGATCCTTTGAAGCCATTTGAGTGGTGGTAGGCGCAGAGATCTCACTCCTGCTACTTATCTATCAGGTCCTATTATTATTATTATTATCAATCATAACTAGCCCCTGCTAATGCGATCAATTATACATATATAAAATACATATTTATTGGCTATACATGCCAGAATTTTCTATGCTTTGAAGACATGTTTATGAGAGCCAATAACAGCAAAACATTCTGTGATCCCAAAGAGAAAGTAGTGGTAAAAGACAGGCATATGATTTTTCTTCATGGACATAAACTTTTATTCCCTAAGGAAGTTTTGCCATTTGTACTTAAGGCTTTAGAATCAGGGTACCTCATCTGACAGCTTGGTTTCTTCATGCAGTAATATGTGATCTTGGGCAAGTTAATTTTCCCAAACCATTTTATCTGTCCTAAAATAAAACTAGTGATGTTTTTACTCTAGAGTTTTTATAAAAATTAAGTGCGAAAATGTATTCAAAATTCCTAGGAGAGGTGTTATACATGGTGAATGTTGAATAAGCCATATATGTGTATATATCCATATATAAACCATATGTATATATGTATAGATACATATATGCTATATACTCTTTCTCTGTCTATACATACATACATACATGTGCTATATATATATATATATATATATATATATATATGCTATATGTTTCACTTGTGTGACAAGTGCCTGTATATTTATTGGTGGCCCAAATCTTTCCTTTGCAAAGGCAAAGTTGATGATGTTGCTCTGTTTCTTGATCTGAGTCAGACCTGTTGGCCCAGGGATCCACTGTTGCTTCACAGCTGCTGCAGCGACCTGCGATTGCTAGCTCTCTGTGCACCCCACCCATTCCTCTCCCCCTTGATGGCTTCCCACCCACCCTCACAGGACATAACTTTCCCTTTCTTCCATTCCAAAGAGTTGTGCAAGAGTCAGGCTGCTCTTTATCCTAAGAGCCCTTAGAAAAGCAAACTTGGAGCTAATAGCTATTTCAAGCATGTAATGAAGCAATTTGTTTCTCACTTCATCTATGAGTCAAGAAATTTATTGGTTGTGAATTTTGATATCATCTTCTTTACTGATTGGGAATACATCTGAGCAGTTGTTCACTCTCTCTGGGTTTTAAATTTCTTGCTTGTAAAATGAGTGTGAAATGAGAAAGTTGAATTGCATGTAACGTATGAAGCTGTAATGATGAGAAATATTGGTGAACTACCCGGTGAAGAGATCGTTGTCAGAGAACTTTAGAGATCTGGACTCTTACCATCTCTAATTGGGTAATTTTAGATAGGAGAGTATGTACTGGAAGAAGAGGAAAGAACCGATTGTTCCAAATGTTCTGATTCATATCTACCTTAAATTGGCAATATTTCCTCTCTTTTCATTTGATCCGAAGACAGGGAGGAGCAAAGTAATAGGCTAATAAAGGAATATGAAGAAAGAATGTCAGAATATCAGGATGTTCGTGTTGAGGGGAAGAGTAGTCAAAGCAATGATCCATTCTACAGCGGGACTTTTCTAATGTGGACACCAAGCGAGTTGGCCTTCCAGATTTTTGCCTCTAAGAAGGAAAATGTTCAAAAATCAGGAGCTAAACGCTATCTTGAATTATTCAGTACATGCACTGTACAAGAGTTTGTCTAAAATTTCTGAAATGTATTTACATTTTCAACCAATACATTTTTGGGCAGTGATTTTCATAAAGTAAAAATTTCAGTTTTCTAGAAGGGATAAAGAGTTATGGTCTCTGAGGAGATTAGAATATAATTCTCAAGACTTCCTTCTTTTCAGTCCTTTTTTTTCTCACACAAGTTTAATATGAATTACTCAATAGAATTGTCTTAGGCTTGAAAATATGGAAAACCTTCTTAGCTCCTTTCTAGTCACTGTCTCCAGGAGATATTACTCCACTGACTTGCTCAAAGAAAGGCATCGTGTCCTACAGAATAATCTGTTCACTTATTCTGGTCTCTTTTCCTGTAAAGAATAAACCTCAGTGCTCTCATCTCAAGTATGCTGTCATTCTACTCATTTAAAAATAAGCACAGGCTTTTGTCACCATCACCATGTAACATTTTTTTTTTAACCTGTGGAAAGTAGAGAAAGCTTTTTTGCCGACTAAAAATAAAACTTGTCCTTCTACAATTTAGCTTTCCTACAAAATGCTGTTATTAAGACAACCTTCATTTGCAGGGAAGGAACTGGGAGGACAAATCCAGAGTAAAAAATTTGAGAAGGAAAAGTGGCAGGAGAAATGCTCCATTCAGCGTTTGGGGGAGGCTTCTTTCTGTGAGGAGGTAGTGTCTTAGTTGGAAACAGAAGACGAATGAAGTCAATGACAACGATCATGATCCATAATAATTGAGCACTTAATTATATTCTAATCACTGTTCTACATTAATTCACTGTGTCTTGGAATTCAGGCTCATGAGCCTCTGCTTTTAAAAGCCCTTACTCTCATATATTACTTATTATGTGAAATAAAAAGAGTTCATATCATAGAAGGCAAGAGTGGAAAGATGGTTGGAGAGCGTAGTGGGGAGGGAAGGATGGGGAGAGATTGAGTGATGGATGCAGGTGACTACAGAAAACAATTATGTACGGTGTATTTCAAAAAGCTAGAAGAAAAGACTTTGAGTGTTTTCACCATAAAGAAATGATAAATGTTTGAGGAGAGAGATATGTTTACCTCAATTCAAGCATTGCATAATGTGTGCCGGTATCAAACATCACATGGCACCTCATAAATATGTATGATTATGCTGTTATGTATCAGTTAAAAATGGATTTAAATGTAAAATGTTCCCCATCATGTGGTTAAATCCTCTGAAGAACTAAGAAAGAATTCTAGAAAAAAGAATGGCACATAGACAGTCGTAAGCAGGTAGGGAATTAGGTTCATTGGGGAACTGAGACACGAATGGAAAGTTGGGGAGAAACAGTTATAAGCATGGAAAGAGCACTGGAGGCCACAGCGAGGGTTTTTGCTTCTTTCTTTAGTTTTGTGGCTTCTTTATCTTATTTATTATTATATTACAGGTATTCAAAGATAAACATGCTTCTAATATGTGTATTAGCTATGCAGTGAACCTGTGCATACAGAAGAACAGAAGTGGGGTAGTTTTTTTTTTTTTAATTCATACCATCTTATCCTCAGTAAAAAATGAATGTGGCAGAATTTAGCTATTTACTATTTCCACCCCCTCACATACCCAAGACTAAGTAATTCACCAAATCTAATAACATCCTCCACTACAGTGTGATCCAGGCTCATGATCATCCCAGCAGACTGCTTCTACCAGATGCAGTTTCCTCCCTTTTTTTATTTTAAATAGTTTCCTCTTGATCTTGAGACTTTCAAGAAAGTATAAATATTTAACTGCTTTGAGCAATCTAGGCTATCATAAATTATCTCTGACGGTAAAAATGTAATGATGAGGGACAAAAAAGTCTTTCTAACAGAATTCAGACCCAGGTGTAGATAAATATAGCTTCCTTTTCCATAGACTTCTTTCTTAGGAGACTATGCCCATTATAAATGGGATTGTTTCTTTAGGTTTGCCCTTTGAACCTACCAAGTCACTGCTCAGTGGTCAGAACTATCTTTCTAGCATTTTAATTTACTAGGAAATTGGTTCCCAGTTTAAATCAAAATCAGGAACACCATGTGAGAAAGTCAAGTCTGTTCTTGGTATGGACTGAGGAAGTTAGCAATTTTGACTTAAAGGTTTTTAAAAGGTTCTTAGAGCAGTGTTATATTCACAGCAAAATGGAGAGAAAGGTACAGAGATTTCTCATATATTCCACTTTTCTACCTCAACATGTACAGCTTCCCCCAGTATCTATGTCTACCACTAGAGTGATACATTTGTTACAATTGATAAGCCCATATCAATATAGTATAATCACACAAAACCTTTAGTTTATGTTAGGTTTAATTTGTTATACATGTGTTTGGAAAAATGCATAATGATAGGAATGCATCATGATAGTATTATACAGAAAATTATCATTGCTATACAATTTTGTGAACTCGGTTTATTCCTTCCTTGTTCCTACTTAACTCCTGGTATATTTATTATTTATTTATTTATACATTTTGCCTTTTCCAGAATGTCATGAGGTTGGCAATTATACACTGTAGCTTCTTCTACTTGGTAATATACATTAAAGTTTTCTCCATTATTTTCATGGCTTCATAGCTAATTTCTTTTTAGCATTGAATAAAATTGCGAAGTCTAGATATATGAGAATTTATCCCTCCATCTGCTGAAAGACACTGACCCTGCATTCACATATTGGCAGTTATGATTAGATGCCAGACATCCACATACAGGTTGCTGTGTGGGCATAACTATAAGATTGCCGGATCACATCATAACAAGTTTGGTAAGAACCAGTCAAATTGTCTTCTCTAGAGGCAGTGTCATTGCATCTCCAACAGTGATCAGTGAGCCCCTGTGTTCGACATGTTCAGTGCCAGTTGCTGTTGTCAGTGTTTCAGATTTTGGTAATTGTAGAGGTATGCAATGGAATGGCGTCTCGCTATTGTTTCAGTTTGCATTTCCTCGATGACACGTAATGTGGACCATTTATTAACAGTTAAAAATACTACAATGAGTAGCCATAAAAACATGGCTTTCTTATTCCTGTGCAGAATTAGGTTAGGGAGCCGAGATCTCTTCACATAATAAATATTTTGGCACTCCTAAATCTTACCGAAGTCCTCTTTGACAGTAGCAACAACAAAAACAAAAAGGAAAATTTAGAAAGTAGTTCAGTACTTAAGATATTAAAAACATTTTTTAAAAGACACCTATGTGGTTGGTGAAGATTGTTTCAGGTGGATTACGACTATGAAGGGGAAAAAATGCTGGATTTGACTGTAGGACTTAAGTGTTGATTATTTGAATCAAGGAGGGGTTGGGAGTGAGTAAAAGGAGATGTTCCCTCTGTAGGTTGATGTTTTTGGCAACAGTACAGCCAATGTTGCAAGAAGGGAAACAGACTCAAGATGAGAATCTCTCACAGGTTGGCATTTGCCCAGAATTGAAATGTCATCAGGGAAGTGCAGACCCGCCCTAAACATCCTGATCGAATTGCAGGTGTTGTGCAAACCAAGTGGGGAGGGAAAACACTCTTAACCCACTAAGCACGGTCTAAGAGTTGCTTCGTGTATGGTGTGCAGACTACGAACTTGTAATACCATAAAATCTCATGACGTGAGCTAATTTTGTGTTTTTGTTGTAAAGCAGAGCCTTTTGCAGAGGAACATACGCTATTTGATTTGTAAAATGCTTTTTCAGATCATATTTTCAAGTGGATTTTTAAAATTTTTAGCGGAAATAAACTCCTTCAATAAAATCTTAAATGACACTCTACAATATAAAAGCAGAGGGTATTTTCTTAGTAAAAATAACTTGGTGAGTTCAAATTAAGTAAATTTATTCATTACAATAGCCAATAAATGGAACCAGCGGTGCATTTTGATTAATACAAAAACTTGAAACAGGGAGGATAACACGTTCCTGTAATCCCAGGACAAACCCTAGGAGGCTGAGGCAGGAAAGTTGCAAATTTCAGCATAGCCTGGGAAATTTAGGGAATCCTTGTTTTAAAGTGAAATTAAAAAAAAATCGTAGAAGAACTGGAGCTTCAGGGGTAGCTGAGGGTGAAGGCCCTGTGTTCACTCCTCAGTATGGACAAAACAAAACAAAACAAAGCAAAACAAAACAAATTTTGGAATCAGAGCTAGTTTGACACTTGTGATTTCCCATAATCCTTAGCATCTAATTTACCTTCCTATTTTTTATGTGTATTTACACAGCATTAAAAAATCCTACTTAGCCCAGCAAACCGGTTGCACATGAGAGGCCTTTAGCAGATTCCTTTGGAATCTCAGGGCACTCTTTCAGGAGAAGCCTTTATTCTGAGACTCATTTAAAAATGAGTCAAACTGGAAACACAAGTTAATGAGCTGGTGGTTTCCAGTGTGTTAGCATCTATCTCAGATCCCTTTGGAGAGTTTTTAAGTACTAAGATATTTAAAATATTTAAAAAAAAACTTTAAAAATGCAAACCGAGGCCAACAGCAGTTGAAACAGTGCTACAAAAGCTCTTCCACTGAAACCCAGCACTCAGAACCCTGGTTGTTAGTCATGGTGTGATCATTATTTCAGGCTTCTCACGAACTGAAGAGTGTGTAATCCAGAAAAATAAACATGCTTTACATCATTAAATAAAATAATTTACATTCTTGCTAGGAAATGACACAGTCAGGCCTGAAATCTGGCTTCTCGACCTTTTTCCTGTTTGAATTTCATGGAGAGTGAATTTTACACAGTATGTAAACTTTAAATAATTGACTATTTTATTTACTTAGCATTTTACTAGGGCATGCTTTGTGAGCTTTTTAATATGTCTTTCACCAGCTAGGTTTAGAGTTATCTGCCTAAAGGACCTGAGCCATATATATTTTTGTGACCCCCTAGAACAGTATGCACATAGGAGGAAATTAATAATATATATTGATTACACATTTAAGAAGTATATGAATCTATTCTGAAGTAAACATGTGTTATTGAAAATTTAATTGATGTGAGGCATCTGCTGATTTTGCCACCTGCACCATTTTCAGTTCATCGGCTGATTTATCCACTCTTTTATTTAATATCTCATGAATAATTTTATGTATGGTTAATTAATGAAAGAAGGATACAGTGAAGGCCCATTATATCTCTAGGACAGGGCTGACTCTACGGAATCATGACTGATTCTTTTGTGCAGCTATATCATTTATTATAAATGTAAGAAACCATCATGTTAATGGATAGTTTGTCATTAAATTGGGTTGTTATGGGAATGGCTGGCATTTTCTCCTTCTGTTATGTGGAATAGTAGGAAAGGTTAGCATTTAGATCTGGCTTTATGTTGTAGGGAGGTTAAAATTCCTTCTTCAGAAATATTATGGCTTTACTTAACAACGTATCATGTTCTGCTCCTGTATGTCCGTGTCACCACCCACCCAAGTAAAGGATTTGTTTGGGCCTTTAATTTTATTTTTTTCTTTTTCAGACAGGGTCTTGCTACGCAGTTCAGGCTGGCCTTGAGCTCACTTCGTAGCCCAGGCTGGCCTCTAACTTGCAGTGATCCTCCTGCCTCAGCCTTCTGAGTGCTGGAAGTACAGGCATGCACTACCATGCCTGGCTAGGGTCTTTAATTTTTATAACACAAGTGATAGAATGAACTATAGAAAATTGAACTTTTACAGATCACGAGATTTCAAAAGTTGACAATTCCATATGATTTTGCCTAATTTATGAATCCTACTCAAATCAATAAACTGTTGGCTATCCAACTTTTATCAAAAGCTATATGAATAAATGTAATAATAACAGAGATTCCATTTAAAACAGAAATCAACAAACCTTTTCTATAGAGGATCAGATGGTAAATATCTTAGACCTTGTGGGCCACACCATCTGTAGCAATTGCAAACATTATTGTGCAGCATGAAAAACATCAGCCATGGACATTAAGTAAGTGAAGATCTGTGGTTGGTTTCTAATACAACTTTATTTATGAGAATAGACAAGGTACTAGAGTTGGCCTGGAGTCCAAAGTTTGCTCACCCCTGGCTAAGAGAATAGAAAACTGTATCCTTGGACAATACTGTCTTAGTATGAATTGTCATGAATGACTTCTGCTGTATTATTCTGAGTTTTCATTGTGGAAGGGATTGAGAAACAACTTTACATGTGTTTTACTGTATTATGTTCTGGGGATGTCACTGAACACATTATTCATGTGATTAATCCTTATTCCTCCATAGTTAAAATATAGAAATACTGTAATTTGCTTCTTCTCCTGGTTAGCTGATTTTTGGGCTATCAAAAGTAAAAATTCTACATGATCATGTTTCTTCCTTTTGCTTTGGCTTCCAGAAGCATCGGCATGAAATCTGAGGTTCAACTATAGCAAAAATGGTGTCACTTTTGGTCTGTAGAGGTGAGATCCTCTCCTGTAACTTCCTTTGTTTGAATTATGCATTCATACTAAATTCTTTTTTTTTCTATTTTAAAGAGAAAAAATACAAGTAACAATAAAACAGAGCTTCAAAACAGGCTAGTGGAAGAGTAATGATAATTAATACATTGCAGATTTTTATCTTTGTAGTAGTTATTTAAAATACAAAATATGTACGTGATATCTTGTCCAAACAATATTACCACAAACCTTTCTTTTCAATGGACAAAGAGAAACTAACTGTATAACTAACTATCTTAACTATCTTGTGTATAAATATATACCCTTTTTATTCCCTTCCTTCTTTTTCCCTTCCCCCATCACAATTTGTCTTTTCTTTTGAACAGTTTCTTCCCAATTCACAATATCTATTGTACATTTTAGAACTTATTTACTTGTTCAGTTTCTTGCACTAGTGAGACAATATGATGTTTATACAGGTGAGTCTGATTTATTTCACTTGTGAGTATGGTTTTGAGTTGCATACATTTACTTATAAAAGTCTCAAGTTTATCCTTCTTTGTGACTGAATAGTACTCCTATATATGGATGGGCATTTGGGTAGTTTCCAAGATTTGGCTATTACAAACTGTGCTACTAAAACGTGGGTGTACCTCTATTGCTGTAGAAAAATGTTTTTTAATTCTTCTGGAAAAAAACCCAGAAGTGGAATAGCTGTGTCAAATGGGACCTCTCATCCTTGTTTTTTTTAAATTTTTTTTTTAGTACCAGGAATCAAACTCAGTACCTTATTCTTGTCAGGTAAGTGCTGGGCCACTGAGCTATATCCCTGGCACTAATGCTAGTCTTAAAAGGAATCTCCACACTGATTTCCACAGTGTTTGCACCAGTCTACACTCCCACCAACAGTGGAGAAGTATTCCTTTTCCCCCACAACCCCGCCAGCCTTTGTTATCCATTGAGTTTTTGATGGCAACCATTCTTTCGAAGATGAGATGAAATCTCAGTGTTGCTTTAATTTGCATCTATTGCATAACCAATGATGTTGAACATTTTTTTCATGTATTTATTTGCCATTTGTATTTCTTCATCTGAAAAGTGTGTATTCATCTCAGATGCCCATTTTTAGATTAGGTCTTTGAATTTGCGGAGGGGCGGCTGAATTTTTTCAACTCTTTATACGTTCTATATATAAGTCCTTTTTCTGAGGGACTACTGGCTATAAATTTATCCCAGTCCATGGGTCATCTTTTTCTCTCTGTTAGTGATCTCTTTTGTTGTGCAAAAGCTTTCTAATAAGGTGAGATCCCATTTGTTGATTCTTTGTATTATTTCCCTTGCAGTCTGGGTTTTGTTCACGATGTCTCTGTCTATACCTGTGTCTTCAAGATGTCTACCTATTTTCTCTTCCAGCAAATGTAGCATTTCTGTGTTAATTTTTAGATCTTTGATCGATTCTGACTTTAGTTTAGTGTATGGTGAGATGTGGGTCTAGTTTTAGTCTTAGGCATGTGGAAAGTCAATTTTTCTAGCACCATTTATTAAAGAGACTACTTTTCTTCCAGTGAACATGTTTGGCTCCTTTGTCAAAGATAAGGTGACTGAGTGTGTTTGGGGTTGCGTCTGCATCTTCTATTCTGTTCCACTGACCCTCAGGCCTGTTTTTTTTTTTTTTTTTTTTTTAAACCAGTACCGTGCTGATTTTCATCACAAAGCTTTGTAGTACAATTTCAGGTCTGGGACTGTGATACTCCCCGACTTGCCTTTGTTGCTCAGAATTGCTTTTGGCATTCTAGGTCTCTTCTGGTTCCAAATGAATTTTAGGAATGTTTTTGCTAGATCTGTTAGGTGTGCTAATGGTATTTTAAATGAAAATGTGTCAAATCCATATAGCAGTTTTGGGAGTAGGACCATTTTCACTATGTTGGTTCTTCATATCCATGAGCAAGAGATATCTTTCCATTTTCTGATATTGTAAAGGATATGTGGTTTCCCTAATTTCTCTCTCAGTGAATTTGTTGCTTGTGTACAGGAATGCTATTGATTTTTGAGTGTTGATTTTGTATCCTGCTACACTACTGAATTTGGATATTAACTCTTTAAGTCTTTTGGTAGAGTTTTTAGGGTCTTCTGTGTAGAGTACCATGTCATCTGCAAACACTGAATTCTTTGGCTTTAAAAATTTTGACTATAATTTCCTCCATTTTATAGTTCTATGTTGTGAAGTACATCAAAGTTTTGTGCTTTATGTTTGAGAGTATCATTCAATGTAAATAAAAGTTATATTTTTTAATAGCTGAAAACAAATTTTCTACAAAATTTTAGCATCTAAACTGTTTTACTCTCAAACACACATTGCTAAATCTTTTAATTCAATAAATTCATGAACGTCTCTTCTCCTGTCTGCATGGAGTTTATACAAAGTTTTGTAAGGAAAACAGACATGTAAATACATAATAACAGAGCAATAAGATGATTTTCATAATGGAGGCAGCCTGGAGCTGAACGTCAAAAGGAATAATGCAGTTGTATCATCTTCTTCATTGACATGACACGGTCATCTGGGGAGAAACTTTCTTGGCTAGTGATTGCATGCTATGGAAAACCTTTTAGGTTCTGGAGCAAGATGATGTTTTGTTTTTTTCTCTTTACAAGATCTAACAGTCTTCTATGGTTAATTTAGACCTTAAGATTAATCTTTTAGAAAAATGTTAATTTTCACTGTAATTTCTTATGCATTTATTAAGACCATCAGTTTAAATTTTGTGTCTAATTTAGTCTGTATTTTGAAGTTTTAAATTCATAGTATTGTCTACTAGTTTATTTATATGTATTAAATAACATGTCCTTTCATGTTATTTAATACATATAAGCAAGATTAGAATGAATGATTAAAAATTCACAAACAACATTTCAATGGGCTTAAAGTCACACAAAATTAAGAAAAATATTATTGATAATCATTCTGCCTCAGTAAATTAAGTTCTTGTAATTCTCTGTTTTCTTCATGTACAAAATAGTTTAACACTGCTGAAATTATATTTGTACTTTTATGGTTAAGAAATTAAAACAGATTCTTTTTCTAGAAAACTATATATTTTTATAAGTTTAACGACTGGAAAATATTTATTAACTTATTAGCAAATATTGTTCAAGTCCTTTATGCCAGGTTATGCTCTAAATATAGTGAATCCTGTCTCATATAAAATAGATAAAAATCTTTGACCTTGTGAAGGCTACATGGTTGTGGAAGAAGACAGTGATGAATAGAGACAAATTCTTAGAAATATCTTTAAAGAGTAATTAGAACAATGATAAAATAAAATATAGAAACAGGGTAATGAAAAACCACTGGGAGATGACTGTGGGTGAGGAATTTCTGAAGATCTTGCTACAGAATAATGAAAAGGAGTGAACAATGTGAAAACCTGGTAGGGAAAAGAATTATTTGGAATGAATTTAAAATTCTCCCATGGACAAGGAATTAGATTATTTACCGATTTTTTCCATGGAAAATATTGCCTAAACCCAATTATGTATGTTTCTTTTCTCTTTGTTCTTACCTGCAATGGAAAAGAAATATTTTCATAATTATGCCATGTGCTTGGAGTGTTTGGTAACTCTGAAGTCTTAGCCTGCTGCTGCAGGGGACCAGAGCAAACCTCCACTTCTTTTCTTTCAGGATGGAGGTTGAGGCAAAGGCCCTCATGGCCTTGGCTTCCTAAGAGGCCACCAGAATAGAGTTAGGATTGTGAGATATATGGTTTTAAGGGTTGCTTAAGGATAAGGCAAGAATCTGGGAGGCTGGGCAAGGGAAATTGGATTTGCACTCCTCCATTTGAGGTGAACTGGTGTCTAAAAGATGACATAATGTTAGATGAAGTTAATATGTGTCAACTGAGAATGAGAATGTTCTTTGTCTGACAGTGAAGTGTTCTTGCATGGTTGTCTAACTACGTCAGTGTACACTTGAGAGTTTGAACATTCATATGATTAAAAAATTAAAATGTCTTTACATGTTTTCCTTAGAATAAATTCTCAGAATTAGAATTTCTAGGACAATGATTGTGGTTCTTGTGTATTAATTCATAGTTTCCAAATAGGCTACCTGTACTAATTTACTTAACCCTCTAAGAGCATCACATAATACATATCTTGCTAGAACATTTGGTATTTAAAGTATTAAAATTTTACATATAGGTATTGGACTGGAGACCAATTATTTAACTGACTTTCTGGACACAAGCATCTGTAAATCACTCAGTTTTCATCGATAGTCTAAAATTCATGATGGAGTACATTACTTCCTTCCTTGGAACAATTGTACATTTGGTTTCTTGGACACCAGGTGGATCCTGTTTTTTCTGTTTAGGTGCATCTCAGATTCCCAGGGCACCAGCTGGGGTTCACTTTCTGGACAATATTTTTATACCACTTGTGAGCTAAGTTCTTGCTGATTTCCTTGGTGACTTAGGAAAAGTTTTTTACTTAAGAAAATATCAGCTATATATTGTTGTAAATTATTTGATATCTTGGTAGCTTGAAACAATAAGCATTAATTGAAATAATAAGTCTATGGGTCATTTATTTAACTTGAATAATTTAATTTATATGGTCTCTGTTGAACTTGCTCATGTTTGACAATTGCTTGGGTTTTAGCTGGGCATAACTGGACAATCATATTGCTTTAAGTCTCTAGGGCAGTGATGGCAAACCTTTAAGAGCTTTCAATGATAGAAATGGCCTACAGTGACATGTGTGCCATAGGTTTCTGCCATTACTTTAGAAATTATCCTAGTTATGTTTCTGTTGTATGAAAAATATATAGGATGTAAATAGAGCAGTGTCTGGGATGATTGTGCCTTCACATCAGGGCCTTTGTGTGGTTGATAAACACTTGTCTGTTTTTCAGTGCAGTCGATTACAGCAATAACTGAAAGCCAAGACTTTGGAGCCAGAACCCTTATTTTCAAATTATAGATGTACTAGAGTCATGCATTCCTGGAAAAGTTACTTACTCTTCTCTTCTTTGGTTTTATAATCTCTAATTTGGGAATCATAATAGCCTCCATAGAAATAGGTTTTGGGGACACTTGATTCCATTTCTTTTGACACAAGCAAAGTCTTTTAACTTTCTGCTTTGATTGCCCTTAGCACCTCATATTTTTTCAGGTCACTCTCTGCTGGGTGGATGGCCTAGATGAGCCCAAAAGACTCATGGCCAGAGTGCCCCACAGGTTCTGCCACTGTATTCTAGGAAATTCATACTTTGGTCCAAGTATTGGTAAAAATACAGCTCTTTCTTTGCTCTATCATCAAGCAAGCTATATTTGCTATCTTTTTTCCTTTGAATTCTCCAGGAAAGCATCCTAGCCACTTATGACAATGTCCTTTGCCCCTAAATCCTGTGCAAAGTCTGATACTAAAGAATTGAGGATAGGGTTGAGTGATGCATTAGACAGCTTTTCATTGCTGTGACCAAATACCCAAGAAAATCATCCTGAAGAAGTAAAGGTTTATTTTGGGTCATGATTTTGGAGGGTTCAGTCCATAGTTGGCCAGTTCTATTGCTGTCGGTCTGAGGCAAGGCTGAGCATCCATGGTGTAGCAGAGGAAAGATGTTCTCTTCATACAGTCAGAAAGTAGAGAGAAATGAATAGAACCAGAGAAAAGATGTAACCTTCAAAAGCATGTGTTTAGTGATCTACTTCCTTCAATGGGGTCCCACCTCCTAAGAGCCAATTCAGCTACTGAATTTGTCAACAGATTAATCAACAGATGATCTCAACACTCTCACAATACAACCACCTCTCTGCGAACCTCTTAATCCAATCAAGTTAACAATGAAGATTAACTGTCAGAAATGTGGAAGAAAATGAAACTGACCAGGCTCTAAATTTTCTCTACAGGTTTCACAGCCTAATTCAGATCCAGGCTGGAAGAAGGAACACAATTTATATTGAACCAAAGTTTAAATCTTTAATATAACTTTGCACTGAACCTTAAAAATCAATTTCAGTTCCTACAAAGAAGTTTCACTTATAGGAAGGTAATCATCCCTTAATATTCTCAGGGTAGGAGGGTGTTTGTTCTGAGTCCCTCAGAGGACCCTAAAATCTTCAGATACTTACCTATTTTGTGTGTATAAAATGCAATAGTGTTAGCACATAACCTATTCACATCCTTCTGCATACTTTAAATCATCTCTAGATTACCATAGTACCCAATATGATGTAAACAAACAGTTGTTGCAGTGTATTGTTTAGGGAACAATAACCAAAACCCCCCTATTTTTTGAATATATTTGATCTGTGATTGGTTGAATCCATGGTTGCAGAACCCATGGAAATGGAGGGGTGATGATATACTTATTTAACAAAATAAACATCCCAGTCTAATAGAAGGGGGAAAAACACATACATTACACTCACTAGGAACTTTATCCTTAAAGAAATTTTCTGTCTTGAATTTCTTCAGCTGTTGCTTTTGTCACCACTTAAGTAGTACACAGTGGGGGAACTAGTTTAGGATTCCAAAGTTTAAAAATTTTTTAGCACATGTAGTTGTGGTTGATGAAATTTTCCTGGTGTGATTGAAGCTGGAATAACATAGCTGCATTTTAAACTTGTTCTATGTATGCCAGTGGGTTTTTTTTGTTATGTTGATTTGTATTTTGATTCTTGCATCAATCCTGTACAATCACACAGTATTAATTGTCATAATCATATTTCTTCTGAAATTTCTAATTGTTCTTCTTCTTTATCCAGTGTGCTTTAATATATGTGTGTTTCAACCATTGTCAGTGTTACTCAGTGTAAAGTTCAAATATTTAAAAATCAAATAAATGTCAATCATTTGATTATCCAAAACTTATGACATATTCAATTCTAATTCCAACTGTGTGGTAAGAGAAAATATAGCTTCCAAGTAAAAGAAACAAACTCTCACCACATCTCACTATACACATACAGTCTCGTCCATACAGGGAATTGTAAACTCCTTAACCTGTCCTGTTTTAAATTATTTATAGGGATTAGTACTATACCTGTGATAAAAATGCTCATCTGACTAGTTTTTGGCTTTCTGAATTTAGGCATTCTTGGGCAATCTGCTTTGACTTGTGAGGATTTAGAAAATGCCCTATTTCTCTATGCCATCTCAATGTAATCATATTATTATTTTAATTACTCTACTTAGGATTTTTATAATTTAAAAGAATAGGGCTTGGTGGGACAAGATGGCAGAAGGGTAAACAGCAGGGTAAGCAGCCTCCCTGAAAGATACCATCCAGATGCTGGAATATAGCAACATGGGGAAGACAAGAAGGAGGGAGGCGGGTTCTCTGGACCCAGGAAGAATCTAAAGCGAGAATTGAAGCCCACAGAAAGAGTGGAAAGAGTCACTTAGACAAGGAGGGCGGTGGCTGGCAGCGCCTCTGCCCAGAGCCAGACCCACTCTGAAAGGAGTTGCTGGAACCTAGGGACACAATGTCAGAGTGCTGCAGCCACAGCAGCAGCAACAACCATGGAGGCCTCTGCCCAGAGAGGCGGCATTGGAGGAGAGTGGCAGTGGACAAGGGGAGCAGACCTGGAGGACTGGACTGACTGACAGTGAGCAGACCCTGAACCCCCGCAAGGGAGAGCAAGGGACTGGTGGTCATTTTGGGGCTAGAGCTGCTCCTAGTTGGGCACAGTCCCATGGAGGTTGCTCTGACCAAGCCCCAGAGGGTCCCAGTGGGTGACCTGCTCAGTCTGGAGACCACGGCTCCATGCGTGCCCTGCATGATAGTGGAAGATTCATGGATAACCGTCCCGGGTTCCCAGGCAGCAGACCTGCCCCCATACACTGTGTCAGACATCGGGGAGCCAAGCCCAGCTGGGGAAAGGCAGCAGACAGCACTATAACAGTGCACCCAGTGGTAACCATCAGATATCCACAATCAGCACTGGCTAGAAGAACTAGTCTAACCTCAAGAAATTACAGACAACACGAGGAATACCAAAATGCCTGGTACACACTTGTCCAAACCAACCCAGGAATATGTCAAGACAAAGAAGCAAAAGGCAGTCTCTGGCCTCCAATACAAGCAGAATAAACCCAGGAGAAGCAAACACAGAAGAGGTTGGGAGTCCCACAACTAAAGTCTCTGAGGTGATGACAACTGAAGTAAAGAAACAACTTCATAAGGCTATAAAAGAAATTAGAACAGAAATACTAACTCAACTAAAAGAAGAAATGAAAAACATAATAAAAGAATTGCTAGGCATCTCTAAAGGAGATATAGATGAAAAAAATGGAGCATAGGAAAATGAGGGAAACCTGGAATGAACAATACAAAAAAGATTTAGAATACATGAAACATATTCAAAGAGATTACCAGGAAATCAAAAACTCCACTGAAAGTTGGAAAAACAACTTGAAGGAAACTAAAGATAGACTTTCAAACCTTGAAGACAGGTTTGCAGTTTGTGATTGTGAAAGGAAAGATCTCTTAAAAATAACATGAAACATGGAAGTAACAATACAATGGCTGCAAGACAACCCAAAGAAACATAACAAGAATAAAAGGTGTGAGTGAAACAGCAGGGGTCAATACAAATCAAATTAAAAGCCTATTTGCAGAAATAATTTCAGAAAACTTTCCAAGCATGGGAACAGGAAGTGACTCAGATAAGTGAAGCATATAGAACTCCAGTTAAACATAACCAAAATATACCCACACCCACACATATAATAATCAAGATCTCAGAAATTCAACACAAAAACAGGATATTAAAAGCTATTAGAGAAAGAAACAGATCACCTACAAAGGAAAACCCATCAGAACCACGACAGACTTCTCAACACAAACCATCAGGTCAAGAAGAGCTTGGAGTGAAGTATTTCAAGCCCTGAAAGAAAACAACTTCCAACCCAGATTGATGTACCCTGCAAAACTATCTTTCAAAATCAATGGAGAAACAAGATACTTCCATGACAAAGAACAACTAAAGGAATTTATGACAACCAAGCCAACCCTACAAAGAATACTGAAGAACATTTTAGTGAGAGATAAAAAAAGTCCACAGCTCCAGAAACAGCAGCAGAGGGATAACACCGAGTGGGGCAGACAATTGAATAATC
>RJWM01019963.1:0-38024 GCA_004363535.1 Dasyprocta punctata | reverse complement strand
AGTGAGAGCGTGGGGCTGGCTGGTGCACGATGCCCCGTCCCACCTGCCTGGCCTCTGCTTTCTCCATGCTAACATTGGCCCAGTACCAGCCACTGGTGTCTCTCGCAGTGAGGGTCACAGCACAGTCTGCTGCGGACTCGGTATTTGTGCCATGAGCACTTCTTTGGCTGTCATCTTAGGAATTATTATGAAGCAGCTGTCTGCCCATTATGTGAAGAAGCTGGACCTGCCAGCGTTACGGAATTGTAAGTGGGGCTGCGTCCGGGCCGAGGTCCAGCCCGGGTGACCCTGCTGAGGGTTAAGTTGGGGGAGCAATGCATGCACCTGGCAAAGGCTTTGCAGGAAGACATCTATTGGGTGGGCGGAGTCTATTTCATACCCTGTGTTGTTTCCGCCATTCCAGCTTGAGCTGCTTCCGCCAGGGTCCTGCACTCAGCTTCTGTGGGTGGCCTTTCTGTCCATGAGTGGGGACTTCGGTCCTGGGGTGGGGATCTGTGATGGGTGTGGGGCACCTGCTGACTTTTGGCCTCGCATCCAGGAGGTTCCGGGGTAGCCCTGCCCCGTGGCACCCTGCCTCTGCCTGCACCAGCTCAGGGACACTGCATGCGGGGTGTGGGGTCCTGCACGCGGCTGACCCCTTCCTCTCTGCTCTCAGCGCTCCAGGAGCTGCAGCTGGACTCAGACCCTGGCGTCAGGAGGGCAGCCCTGGAGACCCTCACGGTCCTGGACAGCTGCGGCCGGTCCTGGCTCCCGGCATTGCCTGGAGTGTCCTAGGTGGTCCAAACGTGAGCAGTGCTTTGCCTCCCGAGTGCTGACCCTTTCCACAGCAATGCAAACCATTTTTTAATTTAGTTTTGAAGAAAAACTTTGCAGAACAATCAGTAGGCTTTTCTTTTACTCCTGCTAAAATAAACTTGCATTGCCACTGGACTGCAGGGTCCTGACTGAGGGGCTGGCGTCCTAGAACCAAGACACAGGGGCGAGGGGAAACTCAGTCCTCACGGGCCACTTCCTTTTCGCTTTGCCCCGGGGTGTGTGCCGGGCAGCATCCAGCCCTGATGGTCTGAGCCTTCCCGGCTTCACGCCCACGGCCTTCTCACACGTGCTGAGCGGGTGCCGCCCACGGGCAGCCAGGGGAGGCGATCTGCTGTCTGGCCTCTACCTTGACACCTCGTTCCTAAAGGGGAAGGCAGATGTGTACCCAGCTGATCACGACAGGGCTGTATCCAGGGCGGAGTGCAGTGGCAGCCCCAGGGCAGGGCAGCCCTTGGCTTGGAGACAATCCTGGTGGACCTCAGGGAGGCAACAACGTCTATACAAGGTCTACCCTCACTCTTCTCGTGTAAGCCGCAGGTTACCAAAGCATGTTTGGGCTGCCAGCAAGGGTGAGCACAATTTGGCTGAGGGTTGAAAAGGAGAAATTAGCCCCATGTCCAAGAGACATGGCGGGGAAGAGGGGAGGAGACAAGAAAGACTTTCCTACACTAAGGCCATCAACAGAAGCGTGTAGTTGCCAGCTGCCCTGCTGCAGGCACTGAAGGCAGCATCAAGGGGTCCCCTCAAAGGACGGGGGGCTGCTCTAAAGCCCGGACTCAGCCTCCGCTCCAGGCTTCTCTAGATGTGTAGGGAACCAATAGTGGAGCTGTTTCCTGCCAGGTGGTGAGCTGAGCTGAGCGCGCACGCGCGGGTGTGGCTGGCACATGCACATACCTGTGTGTCCGGGGTCCCCGCACTGTGGCTCCCAGACCTAAACAGATTAAGCTCTGGCTGTGGAAAAGGGTAACTTCTGAAGGATAAAATGCCAGAAAGTTAAACGACAAAACATAGGGTGAAGTTATTTTCAATAGATATAAAACTGGATTGGCTCGTATAGATGGGTCCAAAGCAGACAAGAGAAAACAGGACAGCGTTCTGAGGACAGGAAAGCCAGGGCCCCCAGGAAGACCTTGTGGACCTCAGGGCAGGCAGAGACGACAAACTATGCTGTAAGTTCACAGCCACCAAGGAGGCCCCAGCCCCAGAGGCAGCGATGTGAGAAAACAGTGACCCCTTATGCTGGACAAAGAGTACACTGGGAGACCTCAGAAAGGCAACCCCCAAGCTGCAGATGCACCATCTGTGACCCACAACCCTCCTCTGGGCGTGTCGGCATCGTGGTCCACGTGCTCCTACCCAGACACCCAGGACATGGGAGTAAACTACCTACAGGGAACTCTTCAGATGAGAGAATTCCTTCTGCCACTATCACAAAATACCCGAGGCAAGCTGACTTTATAGAGGTTTGTTTAGCTCACTGTTTGAGGCACCAGCTTTGCTTGTGCCTGGTGAGGGGCTCATGGTAGAGGGTGGAGCCAAGCTCTGCCTCTTACCAGCAACACATTAATCCTCTCCACGGGCAGAGGTCCCAGCTCTTGGGCCCCACAGCACCTCCAGTACCAGCACCTGGGGACCTTGCTTCTGACTCGCAGAACTCGGGGCCGCGCATTTAAACTGCAGCACACACGCACGCCAGCTCATTAAATGCAAACCCTCTTAGGGAAGCAAAGCTGCAGAACCCAGAGTATTAAGTGCCTCAAGTGCAAGTTAAAAGTGGACATCTACTGTGGCGTATGCGCCCCTCACCGGCAGATTGGCCAAACCCCAGCCAACTCCGTCCATCCCCTGCTTCCTGTGCTGGACACCAGAACACCAAAGCCTCTACCTCCCAGGCCCCGTGGTAGCCCTTGGCCAGGGTGGGTTGTGTCCCAGGAAGCAGGGGCCCCAAGGAAAGGTCTAGAACAAGCGGCCACCCTGAGCCAGGGTCCGCTGCCAGCCTGTCCTGAGGCCAAGGCGAGCCTGTGGGCCGGGATGTGTGGGGCAGACTGGTGTCACTTGGTGCAGAGCGGGACACCCCGACCCCAACGGGATGGGACCTGGAGAGGGGGCTTTGGGAGGGCAGGGGCCCCTGGATGGGCTGAGAGCTCTTACGAGGCACCGGGCAGGCCCTTCTGTCCCTCCCTGCTTCCTGCAGGACAGCTGTCCACAGGACGGCAGGGGTGTCCCTGCCAGACCTGACCCCGCCGGAACCCTGGTTTGCGGCTGGTTTGTGACAATGAACCCTGCTGCGTGGGCTCCTCTGGCAGCTGGGCTGGCGGCCTGAGCTCTCGGCTCTGTTAACAGGATCCTGGCGACACGGGGTGACACAGAGGCAGGAGACACTGGGGTGAACCAGAGTGGGGGGGAGGCAAGGAGGGAAAAGTGTGTAATTTCTTCATAGCTCTAACCTTTTATTGAAAAAAAAATATATGCATATAACACAGACAGCAGTGTACCAACAGCTATTACTCCCGATGGTCAGTCTGTGGATTCTGCTACTGTTCTTGAATATTAGGAACAACTGATTAACATATGGTATCCTATAAACAGTCCCAACGGAGACGTGAGGGGTGGCGGATGCTCTGGGAGTGCAAGGGTTTGGGAACTGAAACACAACATGCTTTCATCCAATCCAGTCAGGAATTACTTTTCACGGGTGAGTAGCGTTCCGGTCTGCTGTCTCCTAATATGGAGGAAACTATCTAGGGGGTCTGAAGTTAAGAGACTAAACAGTCAGATTTTCCAGGGTTTAAAATGTAGGTTTTTTAACAAACATTCTAAAAACAAACACAACAGGCAATGTAAGGGAGAATTCTCAAAGAACATGTCTAAATTTAAAAAGGGAAACCTGAGGAAAACAGGCCTATAAGACCTAACTTTAAACATTTAAATTGAAGCTGGGTATGGTGGTGCAAGACTGTAATCCCAGCACTCGGGAGGCTGAGGCAGGAGGATCACTGGGAGTTTGAGGCCAGCCTGGGGTACAAAGTGACTTCAAGCTAGTCTGAGCTACACAGCGAGCACCTATCCTCCCCAGATGCCCCGCCTCCCACCAAACTGAGCAACCTGATCTACATAATATTAACAACATGAACTCAGAGTTCAATCTGATGGAGACAACTACCCTGAATTTGCATTAAGGATGGATAAGTCAACCTTATCCTTTTATTTTCTTGACATTTAAAATGAAAAGGGTTAGAGGTGTAGCTCAGTGGTAGAGGGCTTGCTTAGCATGCCTGCAGCCCTGGGTCCAACTATCAATACTGTAAAACAAGAAAACGGAACAGCTGCGTGCTATGACTCATGACTAATCCTTGATACACAGGAAGCTGAGGCAGGAGGATATGGATTAGAAGGACTAGCCTGGGTAATTTAGCAACACTGAGTCTGGAGGAAGAAAACCAAAAAACATACAAACAACAGAGAAAAGAAGGAAGAGGGGTCACAGCTCTAAAATAAACTGGCTACACATTTTTAGTTTCTAATTCTTTTAACAAAAATCACTTTTCTCTTCCGTCCTGAAGGGCATGTTCTTCTTTTCCCTAGAAGAAAAAAAGACACAGAAAATGACTTCAGTAAAATTCCACTAGAGCTCCAAAGCCAGCCAGCAAAAATGTAACTGCTTTATATTCCATTGTAGGTTCACAAACATACGTGTCCATTCCAGATAATGCGATTGTATTAATGAAGAACCTAAGGAACCTTAGAATAAAAAGAAGGTGACCGTCACCCCAGGCAGGCGCACCCCAGTGATTAAGCCCATTGGTTCTCAAATTCTGGCCTCCGTGGTGGGGCGCACACCTGTAATCCTAACACTCTAGGAGGCTAAGGCAGGAAGATCACAAGTTCAAGCCCAGGGTGGGCAACTTACTGAGGGACCTTGCCTCAAAATATAAAATAAAAACAGGGCTAAGGATACAGCTCAGCGCAAAGGCCCTGGGGCTTCAGGCTCAATCCTCAGTACTGAGACCCCCCCCCCCCGCACACCCCCCCCCATTCACACGCACACACACCCACGCACACACCCGGCCCAGCTTGCGCCGGCTGTGTGAATCAGAAGTGAGCAGATGTAGCCTGTGCCTCCTTGCTTAGGAGTTGGAACCCGCGCCGGGGAGGAAATGTCTCATCATGACTGGCCACTGACCATCCGCACGCAGCCACGGTGCGCGGAGAGTCGGTCCCCTCCCTACGCACCTACGGCGATGGCCACAGTGACTTGCCATCATGGGCCGCGGCTCTGCCGGGCACTGAGGACCCAGCACTGGGCATTGCCCCTACTCCCGGGGCGGTGACACCGGCTCGAGGTGTGGAATGGCGCAGCACCGCTGCCATGGCCAGGCCAGAGAAGGAAGCCCACGGCGGAGCCCCAGGAGGCAGGACACCAAAGCGGAAGGGCAGCAGGCGGGAGGCTGGGCGGCTGAGGACAGCACAGGGGCCGGGCGGGTGGAGGGGCTGTGGGGCCGGAGAAGGCACAGGTGGGAGACGGGGCTGAGAACAGAGGCAGCGGAACCAGGGGATTCTGACGTGGGGGGGCGGGAGGGACCTTGGCGACAACAGCGGGCTGTCACTCTCAAGGCCACCTCCACAGAGCAAGGCTGGGACCTCAGAGGCCTCAACCATGCCACATTCGGTGACGAGTCACAGCTGAAGGTCACCTGGTGTTGGTCTGTCCTGGGGACGCCGGGCAGACACGCTCGCTCGGACCAAGGCCGGGGGGACGGCACTGGTGGCTCTGCACCATCCTGGACCGCCCCAGGCTCAGCATCCGGGCGTCTCCCAAGGCCTTCGCCCCGGGCAGAGCGTGGTGAGGCTAGGGGTGCAGTCTGCACCAGCCACTGGCTGCAGGCCGCAACCGGAAGGGGTCGGAGCGCCAGGAATTCCAGCTGTTTCCCCTTACCACACCTATTTTCTGAGCATGAGGTCAGATCGACAAAGATGAAAGTGAGTAGCAAGCGCAGGTTTTAAGAAAAAAAGCCTCAGTCGTTCTGATGGAAAATGCACATTTTTCTTTCAAGAACACTGCTGGTTCCACTTTGGTGCATTTTTCCTCAGAAACATGCTCTCGATGTAAGTGCTGACTTTAGAGGAAGGAAAGAACTGGGAACAACACTTGGAACGTGAACGTTTACACAAGAGGCCTGCAGGAAGCCGTCAGAGGCGGACAGGGCTGGGCGTGGCCTCACCTGCTGGCACGGGTGAGGTCCCGAGTTGCACCCTGACACTTCGGAAAACAAACAAGAAACAAAGGTTGCTGCCAATAACAAGCTGCTGCTCACATAAAACACCCGAGCTGACCCACAGACAGGAGTGCGGCTCTTGCTTACCGGTCGGGCTGGGAGGGAGTGACTGGCTCTCTGGGTCTGGGGTCCACAAACCGGGGGGTCCGACAGCCTGCGGCGTTTTGCAGGGACCAGAGGGTCCCTCGTGGCTGAGCCCCGCGGACTCCTCACGAGCCCCTGGAAGCCCTGGGGCCGGGGGTCGAAGTTTAATTTTCCGAAGCTGTCACCTGTTTGGTACTGGACTCCCGCCCCGGCTTTCTCTGCCCGCACTCCACCATGCGAAGGCCCCTTCACCTGCTGAGGTGACGTGTGGAAGTAGCTCTGGTGAAGCCGGTCAAACTTTTCTTTAATTTCATCATAGCGACTCTTGGGACAGTGTGGAGGGTCTGTCCCTGGTGCTGCAGCAGCGTGGCTGGGTGACACTGCCTTGTGGACGGTTCCAGAATTGCGTCCTTGAAGGTCAGAGCCCTGTGCAGAGCTGCCTGGGCTCTGCGGAGGAGGGGACTTGGAAGGTGAGGAAGGGGGATCCTTCTTTGGGGGGCATCTACTCACTTCGACTGATCTTTTGGCCAAGCGTTCAAAAGTCTCACTTAGGCTTTTAGCTTTTGCTCTGCTGACAGGAAACCTCAGCCTGTGGGTGTCCAAGCCCTGGGGACCGCCTGGACTCACCCGGCCGCCTCTGTACACGTCCAAGGCCCAGGAGGCCGAGTGTCTGGCTGCTCTAGGGTGCATCCTAGGACTCAGGCAGCACTCGCGATAAAGTCTGTCAAATCTGTTTTCAATCTCCCTGAAGCGGTTCTCTGCGTGGCCCTGTAGCATTCGTGGTTGGGAAACCATCTTCACAGGTGAAATTAACCATTTTAATGTCATAAGTCGCTTCTCCCCATCCAGACGCACTGTGCTGAAGTCTAAATGAGTCAGGGAGGAACCCTTCCGGGCTATCCCCGGAAGCTCCTTCCAACCGGGATCTAATTGGTGGAGCTGGGGTTTGTGCTCTTCAAGAGAAGCTTTCTCCCACTTTAAACCCGTCCTGTGCCGAGCGACATGCAGGAGGTTCTTGCAGTCTCTCAACGTCCGCCGCTCTCCCTGGGGCTCTGCGCAGGGCGGGGACCTCTCCCCGGGGTGCCTCCTGGGGTGCCTGGCCCCTTTGCAGAACGTCCTGTTCATCTGCGCCCGGCTCCTCCGGGGCCGCCGCCTCCTGATGCCCCAGCTCTGCATGGCGAGCGTCCTGGTGGAGATGACGCACGCCGGCCTGGCGCTCAGCAGCCGGCTCATGGAGTGCAGCATGCCCGCGTACAGGTCGCTGATGGTCACGTTGCACATGTCGTTGTCATCATCACTGGCCTCGAAGGACTGGCTGCCGAAGCAGCTGTGACTGCTGGTCCCCAGTAACGAGGGACTGTCGCTTCTAGGTACTACGGCCATGTCTGCCGGGCAGGGGTGCAGGGGAGCCCAGGCTGCAGAGCGGGAAGCTGGCTGCATAGGGCTCCTGAGGCTGTGTGCAGAGCTGTCACCGGAGGATCCTAGGAGAAAAGCACATGGAGTCAAGAAATGTCACCGCTCAGTCACCCACGTGCGCAAGGCACACGGCGTAGGGAGAGCCTGCTCATGCTTCTTATAAACAAAACAAAAAACCCACAACTATTTAGAACAAACTCTTCAGAGATCACTTCTTTAGGTTTCTGCTCCCCATCTCACCTCAGAAAGAGTACTCTTCCCGTCTGGACTGTTTAGGGGGCTGCTTTTTCAAAAGCATAATAGGAGCCAGGCTACCACCACAAGGGCCAGCCGTGGGAAGGGGCGGGGAGGGCAGTTAGACTCCCAAATTCATTTTTTTTTTTGGTATCGGGACTTGAACTCAGGACCTTGTGCTTGCCAGGCAGGCGCTGTGCCACTGAGCTAAGTCCCCGGCCCCCTGCAGCTCACTGGACGGGATGACTCACCCGAGGACCACACCGGGACAGGCCAGGTGACAACCAGGACAGAGAGGCAGATGTGCTACCAGGGGCAGGGTGACCCGGTGCTCACAGATCTGATGGGGACATGTGTCAGAGGACATGGAAGCGGCCCCATGTGGGGCCACTAGGGCATCAAGAGGAATGCTGGCCACAGACTGTAACGCACCTGGTTGTTTTTTTTTTTTTTTTTTGGTGGTACTGGGGATCAAACTCACAACCTTGCACCTCCTCCTCCTCTTCCTCGGTTGAGGACCCATTCGGCAGGTGCTTAAGCCACTGAGTCAAACTCCCGGCCCTAGTTTTTTTGAGGCAGGGTCGCACTATGTAGCTCAGGCTGGCCTCGAATTCACAATGTTCCTCCTACCTCAGCCTCCCGAGTGCTGGGATTAGTGTGTGCCACCACGCCTGGCTCAATGCACCCATTTTTAAAGGGCCATGAATTCTTACTGAGTCCCAGACTGCAGAAAAGAAAAGCCATCAAAGGTCTGGGTTGCAACCGACCCAGGGAGTCAGCACTGCACACCAGACCTGCCGGGTGGCAGCTGTTCCGGGAGAAGACTCACTGGGGACCCTGAGGGTTCCCCGTCAGCACCAGTGGGACAGGAGGACGCCTCGGCCTGGGAGGACACAGCGTCACACAGGTATTTATGCCGATTTACCAGGAACTTAACCACGAGGAAAGAATCTGACCACTCTAAATTGAGGGACCTCTGCAGTCACTGGCCTTTTTCAGACCAACGGTGACAAATGAAAGCAGTGGGCTCGGCCCGGATGGGTCCTCAACCGCGGAAGAGGAGGAGGAGGCGCACACAGGGCGTGGCCGGTTCGTGGGGTCAGAGTGGAGCTGTGTCGAGTTGGGCTCCTGAGCTCACGGCAGCACCTGTGCGGCACCGGGAGGAGGCGCGAGCCCGAGATGCACTGGGAGGGGTTTGCGAACGCTCTCCTCTGCCACCGGGCGGTCGAGGGCGTCCACACGAGTACAGGGCATGGGGAGCTGGCGAACAGGGAAACGTGGTTCCCCTCCGCAGTTCCGCATCTTCCTGTGAAGTGCAGGCGGCCCCAGCCGCTGAAGGTGCGGGATGGCCTGGGCGATGTGAGACGGGCCGGGCCCGGCGGCCGCCTGCAGAGTGAAGGAGGCGCACACGGCGCGTGTGGGGTCTGCATCACACTTACCAGGGGCAGGCGCGGCAGGCGCCAGGGGCCCGGCTGTGTCCTTCCTGACTCCCTTCTCTGGACCCTGGAATCAAAGCCAGTGATCACCAGGCAGTCACAGGACGTGGAGACCCTGGGAGCACACGGCTGGGGCTGGGGTCCCCCCTCACCCTCCCAGGGTGGCGAGACTGGCCAGCTGGGCTGCAGGAGAGCCCCGAGTGCCCACGTTAGGATGGGTCTGTAAGTCACACGCAGCAAGCACCTACCTCAGAGGACGCTGCAGCCTGCAGCAGGACGTCCACCTGGGTCAGGTACTTCCTTCTCAACTCATCTTTCAGAGGGCTCCGAGGCACTGCGGGCTGAGGAGAAGGGGAAGCCAGTGTTCCCCGGGGCGGCCGGGTGCAGCCGGCCTCGCGCTCCGGAACACCTCGGCAAGCTCGTTAGCATGCAAGCTTTAGAGTGAGGTGCTGGGAGTCACTTGTGCACTTCCTGCTGTTAGCAGTTCAGAGCAGTGAAGCCCCTTGCGGGCACGACTGTAACCCCAGCCCTCAGGAGGCCGAGGCAGGAGGATCGCTGTGAGTTCAAAGCCAGCCTAAAGTACACAGTGAGATCTCAAAATACCAAAAAGCACAGCCACCCTCAGAAAATTCACTGACCCAATGTCTAATTCTAGGGAACTGACCCAGGAGGACCACCCAAAAGAAGACCAGAAACACACCAGCTTATGAAGTAGTACCAGAACAGAAAAAATAAGACAATCTAAACTTCTGGGAGAGGGTTCAGGCTCAACTCTTAGTAAGAAGCCAGCTGGTGAGCATGTAAGCTGGTAAGCTCAGTGCTGCAGCTGGGCCGGCGGACGCGCCGGAAACCCCAGGCCTCATGGGCCCGACAGCGTCAGGGCTCCGCCATCCACGCTGCACCTGCGTGGGGTTGAGCCAAGGACCTGAGACTGGATGGGGCCAAGGCACCTGCGGGGCAGGGCCGGGCCTGCACCCCGGTTCTGCACAACGGGCTTCCTTCCCCTCACTGCTGATGTTGACAGAACACTCCACACAGTTTCGCGCTCCTTCCCCAGGGCCACCGCCTCGCTTTCCATTAAAGGACAAGTCACACAGCGGGGTCATAGCAACTCTGCACCAAAGGCAACCTGCTGAAGAACCGGGCACCGGTTATTTTGGCATTGGACAGCAGGTGGAGTGGGGCCGGGAGAGACAGCCAGGCGGGCTAAACTGCGACTCGCGCCTACTCTAACAAAGGGGCGGATGGCACACCCGGACCGTACGCAGACACAGTGGTCCTGCGACTCGGAGGGCATTCGGAAAGGGGCACACACACCACATTTATCATTTAGGGCAGTGACCTTGTGACTATGTAGGCTTCGAGGGCTGACCCGGAAATACTTCCCTGCACACAGTCTGTGGGGCGAGCCTGACTCGGGACCCAACTCTCCCAGGGCAGATGCAGGCTGGGCGCCTCCACAGGGACAGCACAGCTGCAGAGTGAAAATCCCCTGGCAGTGCTTGCAATCATGGAGGCCAGCGAGTCAGGGCAGGCCAAGGGTATGCAGGGCTTGGGGGATCGAAAGGAGGGGACCAGAGGCCAGGGGGTGGCAGCCGCAAGGAGGAGCGGGAAGAGGACTTGCACTCCAGCCTCGCGGTGGCACTCACCGCCAGGGCACAGGTGGAAGGGTCCTCCGGGTCTGAAGCCGCCTCGGCATCACTACTTCCTGAATCTAGAAGCAAACAAACAAACGGTGAGCAGGACCTTCAGGAAAGCCCGTACTGTCTACCAAGGTCGGTTTTCGTATCATCTGGAGTACGTTCACTGCTCCTGTAGTCACGGCCACTGATCACTAGTCAGGACCGCAGCGAGCAGCAGGATGCGCCGGAGTTAGATTTCCCACCACGGCGGCTCGGCCAGGGCTGCTGATCTTAGAGGCTGGGGGCCCCACCCAGCACTGTCCGGCAGCCCTCCGCAATGGTGAGACGCTCTCCACCTGCTGCCCATGGTCACCAGGAGCCACACGGGCCACCGAGCAGCTGGAGTGGGCTAGGAAGGCTCGAGAACTGAGTTTCAATGCAACTCCACCGTCTGTTCATTTAAACAGCACGGGCACTGGTGAGGACCACACAGGAGGGCTCTGAACTACTTCTAATCATTTCAGGCGGTCTGGGAAATTCACAGAGCTAAATATTTATGGAGTTAGGATTTGTGTTAATACCAGTAAAAAAAAAAAAAATCCCATTATATTGAGATTTTCTTTCTACTCCTACTCCTGAAGACCAAGTTTACCAGGAGTACGTGACTCAACTACTCATGCTACCAACTGCCTGCTGCAGACACGGTGACAAGAAGGAGCAGGGCAGAGGACGGAGGCTGCGGAAGGGCCAGGGTCTGGAGTGGTGACGCACTCCTGCAATCCCAGCACTCCAGGAGGACCAGGCAGGAGGGCTGCAAGTTCCAGCTCAACATGCGTAACTTGGCGAGAGGCTGCCTCAAAAGACAAGGGGGTGTGGATGTAGCTCAGTGTGAAGGTCCTGGGCTTAATTCATAGCACCCTAAAAGGCACAGGATGTCAACGCCCTGGGCATGAGGGACGAGGGAGGGGCTGAAAGCAGAGGACAGGCAATGGTGGGGACCCGCTGGCCTTCTTCCACTGGACAGGCCGGGTCTGGACCAGAAGGGAGTCAGCAGAGAGGCCGCCACATGGGTGCTCGACTGGAAGCGGGTGGTAAAGGGAAGGAACTAGACAGGGACACGGCGTGGGGGGGGTGCACAGGGTGCGCTTCCCGTGCCATGGGAAATCCGAGTGTCTAAGTGCTGACGGGGGACGCAGGCTGGAGAGGAGACTGAGAGAAGGAAGAAAGGAAGGAAGGAAGGAAGGAAGGGCCGGCAGGGCCAGTGAGATGCCCAAGGTGCGTGGAGGGCGCCCCCCGTGACCACGAGGAAGACAGACAGAGGGATGCACGCAGCAGCAGGAAGGTCTGTGGGAAGCGTGTGCTCACCACTGCTCCGGAGGGCAGGGCTGGGTCTTATCAAATCTTGACATTAATTTAAATGGGGGGGGGCACGGTCACTTATCCAACAAACACCTGCAGTGCCATTTACAAACTGGGCACCGTGGATGGACCCAACTGGACAAGAAATGGCACCCTGGTCCTCAGGCTGCTGAGGAGAGTGTGACAGGCCACGCTGAGATGCCTTTAGCTTTTATGGCACCCGTAGAAAAAAAGAAAAACTTTTTTAGCTGTCATAGTTGGGTCAGGGTCCCTTCCAAACCGAGGCTGCACTCACCCGTTCCCCAGACCTGTGAATGGGAACGTAGACACTCATCACCTTGCTTCCTGCGGGCGTCCTAGAGGTGCAGAAATCAACAAAGACACATTGGAGAGAGAGCACATCGTTAAGTCCCTGAATGTACTCAGCCCGCAGTCCTTCCTGGAACATAGACAGGAAACTCCGAGAGGCTTCGGAAACATTCTAACATTCAAGATGCCAGATGGGCCACGGCATCTTAGGGAGCGCCAGCCCTGCAGGAACAGGGGGTGAGTCCTGGGGAGGCCCCCCTGGGAGGAAGAGGCTTAAGTGCCACTCCTGGGGGCCCGAGAGACTTTTGGCTACTGAGTTACACTAACCCAAACCTTCCTCCGGGACATCACCACTTGTTCCCCAGTGCCTCGTACCGAGTTTTGCCTTCTCCCACTGCCTCTATAGCAGTGATCTCAGGAGCAGTTTGAGCACTGGGATTTTTGGGAAAAGATGAAGGCAGACCGGGGCACAGCCACCAACAGCAATTCCAGCGAGGTTGTGGCTGTCCGAGTTGCAATCACAGGTCTGCCCAACTTTCTAATCCCAAGAAAGGGTCTAAAAGTTCTATAGATTCGGGGCAGGAGTCCTCCCACATTTAAAGTGAAAACCTTAAAGAAATATCCAGATAGAAACATTGTGTCACCGGGACCATTCTAGCACTGGTCTGATGAGTAAGGAGGGCACAGCCTTTGGTTTTCTAATCCCACTTCTCGGCATTTACTGCCCAGGAAGATACTTAGACTGGGAAGAGGTCAGGACTGGAATGCTCCTGAGGATGACACAGCGGAGGGGGTCAAATGAAGCTCTGCTGGAACACAGCCTCGCCTGCTTACGTGCACCTGTCCTACAGACGCTTCCCCTACCGGACAGCTGAGGAGCAATGGCACACGCATGGCTAGCGAAGCCTAAGACACATGTGGCCCTTTATAGAACAAATAACTGGATTATACCATGCATGAAGAGAAAGGTTCCCACATATATTAACTAGAAAAGGATGAAAAAAAAATGTGTATTTTTAAACATGCATTGTACACAGAGGTCAGTCTAAATTTAAGTACTTATATGTACATCTAACATGTCTATGGCTAAAATAAATCAGAGGGTTTGATTTTTAGAATTGCGGTGAACACTGTGTAACCGTAAGCTGGATGTTTTCATTCTCAGACACTGGTTCCCTGACCTATGACCACAGGTGAGCCATGGGCATCTGAGAAGCACTGATGAACGGAAGGAATACCAGCCAACATTGCAAGAGCTACCCGGGGCAAAAGGCTGCTTGAGGGGAACCTCACGGCAGGAGGGCAAACTCTACTGGCACCACCCAGTAAAATAAATAATAGATGGCTAGCTGCAAAGCCTTGAGATCATTTTGGAGATGTGGGGCCTGAAACCTTGTTCTCAAAAGGGAGAGAAATGCAGAAGGAAGAGAGTCTGACCCTGCACACTCTTATCCTGTGCCCATCTCTCTTCTTTCCCACAAGAAAATGGATCTGGTCCTTTTTTTTTTTTTTTGCTACAGGGATCACTATGTAGTTCAAGCCAACTTTGAGCTTACTGTATAGCCCAGGCTGGCCTCCAACTCAAGGCGCTCCTCCTGCCTCAGCCTCCTGAGTGGGATTACAGGTGTGCACCACCACGCCTGGCCTGTGAATCTGATCTTTTCTGTAAAGACTCAACAGGCAGCTATGTGGCTTATGGGGGGTGGGGTCATCCCACTAACCTCTGCACATGTAAGCCAGCTGTCAAGAGCCCTGAGGCCTAGGATGGAGGGAACACAGGGCAACAAAGAGACTAGGCAGCGGAAGAAACGCTCCCGGTAATTCCTCAAACAGAGAAACAGGACAAAAGGCAAGGAAATCGAGGGTCCTGCCAAGGCCTCCAGCAGCTTTCAGCCAGCACCAGGGTTCACTCACACCATTACTCATTCGCACCAAGCCTTCTCCGAAGCAATACATTTCAGTAATACAGTTTGGCATGAAGTACCTGGACTGGTCCTTTGTTTATTTCCTTGATTAGTTTTCCTCCCCAAATTCTCAATCCTTAGAAAAAGAAACAAAAACAGTCATTTAAGTGAAGAAATTCTCGATCCCGAAGCTTTGTTTAACCTGCTGCCCTCACAGAAGCCAAAGTGCCAGATACACGAAATACGTAACAGTCAAAGCAAGCCAGGTTTCCGATGGTCTGTCGTTCATCGTTGTGAGGGCCAAGATTTTGAAGGAAGACTAGACAGATCGTTCATTAACAGAAATCTCCTCTCCCTAGCAGGCAGAGAGGCTCGTCAAATTATATCATTAACCTGAAAAGTTAAATGAAAAGAGGAACATAGCTATGCCAGGTACTGTTCTTAAAACATACGTTTAGTGGGGGAAATATATTATTTGTAGAATGAGCACGCCTCAGGGGCAATCTCGACGTAAGAGTGCGTCCTGAGGGCGACCTGCACAGTGCATAAATACAGCAAGCCCCAACTCGGGGCAGTTTCTGCAGTTCAAATGCACCCAGCTCTGCCACACTCTCGTTCTCGGAAGGCTGGCACTACACCGCAGACTCTCTCCAGAAACCTCTTGGACAGCAATAGGTTCAAGGGAACAAGTGATGTTTCGGTCCCCGAGGGTGAGATGGACAGGTTCTACTTTCCCAAGAGGGCAGCGGCAGCACCTCGAATCCTAGGCGACACCGGTCACCCTTTGGACCTCCAGGGCGGGGGTGGGGGCGGGGACTCCGTACCCTGGGGCGTCTCGTAGGTCAGCGTGGACATGTGCACCAGCGGGTCGTCCTCGAAGGGGTGCTCGTACTGCGGGGGAGGAAGGGGAGCGGGTCAGGCTCCGACCCCCGCACCCAGCTCTCCCCACATCCCGGGCCTCCTCCGCCGCAACCCTCCGCGGGCCGGCGGCTCCCACCTTCGCTATCAGCTGCTGCATGCGCCTCTGGAAGCGGCCGCGGCTCTCCCTCAGCTTGCGCAGCAGCACGTCCTCCTCCCGGAGCTCGCTGCCCAGGGCCTGGACTTCCATGGTGCGCGCCACTGCCGGAGGCCACGGCACCAGACAGCCGCGCCGCTCTGCGCGCGCCGCTCAAATTGGCCGCTCCGCCCCTTTTACCCGACTCTCGTGTTTCTACTGGCTAGAGCGCAAGGGCCGGGTGCTGATTGGAGGTTTCAAATGGATTGACGACGCTTTCTCCCGGCCAGTTTCTAGGCCCCGCTTTCTCACGCTAGATTTCTAGGACCCGCCCCCTAGAATTTGCCGGGCGGAAATGGGACAGAAATGAGCCGGAAATGCACCCAGGGCCGGGACCCGTTGCGCCCCGCCGACTTGGGAGCGGGACGGCTGCTCCTGCTGTTCCCGCGCAGACGCCGCACGCCGGCCAGGGCCCCGTTTACCTGGCGGCAGGCCGAGGGCGCGAATACCTGGCCCTGTTCCCCGTGCAAAAAGCTGGAAAAGGTTCTTTACAACAAACCAAATAAAAAAAAAAATAAAAATGAGAAATAAATCCCAACACAAAGTACAGTTAAGGTGCCCAGCAGTGCGGGAAACAGAACCCAGGAACATTGGAAAACGTGTCTTTATTAGTCCCCCAACCTTTCCCTCTACATTTCTGATTGCATATTCTGTTTCTTGATAAAAAAGCTTGTAGTATTTTTCTAGCACTCACAGAGAAATAATCCAGTCTGTATTTTATGATTGGCTTTGCTTTATGATCGATATTTTAGAGAAATGTTTCCAACTTCATAACATTCCTATTTGTGTGCTTGTGCTGGTGTGATTTTCAGGGCATGTGGTTAACACAAAAAGCATTACTGAGTACCAAGCGGTCCCTTAGTAGGGCTCTTCCCTGCTAAGCCTGTCCTGCAGAAACTTGGGGAGAAAGAAGGCGGGAGTGATATAGGGGAATGAAACTCCCAACATACTAGATGGCCAGTATGAGTTTGTGTTCTCTAAAATCGAAGAATGAATTTTAGGAACAACGGAGGTTAAGAGCAGGATATATTTATTGAGGGAAAGAAAGCTTCTGTCTGAGAGAGACAGAAGGGGTTCCGAGTGGGTTGCCAAGGACTCTGTCTTTTCTAGGGACTTTTATAGAATAAAATCATGAGGTGAGAGGGGTCCAAGATGGGGAAAAAATGGGAACTTTCAAGGTGGGCATGAGGTGCGACAGAACTATGGTCAACCAATAAGATTAATTACTCAAGTAAAATTAATTAAATCAGGAACAAATGGGGAAGCCAGTCAAGTAGCAAGTGGGCATGCTTAACAGCAGTGACTCTTCCTGTAAGGGGTTGGGATGGTGACTCCTGGCTTATCCTCAGGGTGGTGAGAACTATTTAGACTGTCAATCCTTAGGATGTGGGTGTATTTGCTTTGTCTTTTGTCTTGAGAACTGGCCCACAGCAGGAGGTGCCTGTCTCCTCCAAGGTTGCAAGGTATCTAAACTTCTGCACTGGCTCCTTTGAGGGCTCAGCCCTGTCCGACTTCCTATAATATTTCTAACTAACTCAGCTGCCTGTGGCAAGAGGAGTCTTAGGACTCAGGTAAGTGTCCACAAAACGTATTGTACTGGTCAAGAGATGCACCACCCAGGTTACTAGAAAAGATGCTTTAATTTCCTGAAATGCTGGCCTGAGCCCTTAATTGGCAGCCTCTGCTGGGATTTTGTCTCAGAGAGCTGCCTCATGGAATGTCTTGCTGCCCCAGGTTCCCCAGATCCAATGACTCATTCAGGTGGGAGCATGTAGGTTGTGCCATTCCAGTCCACCGGGGGACAGTCTTGATGGACCCGAGGTGTCCAAAGTTGCCTGTCCAAGTTCCTTTCCTTCCCGGCTCTCCTTGAGTGCTGCTCCGAAGGACCCTCCCTCATGAACTTCCTATGCCCTAAGGAAGTCTGAGCCTCACCCTGGAGACTCCACCCTGCTGCAGGTGGCCACTGGATCTACACAGTTTGCAGCTTTTCCAATTTTTACCAGCATCTGGGGTGTCCTCCTCCTCCTCCTTTGTGAGCATTTAGAAATTTACCATGCTGTTCCTTGGGACCCTGTACTTCCACACATAATTTAGTTTTAAAACATTTAACATGACACATTCAGAGACTTGGGGCCTTTCTTTCTTTCTTTCTTTCTTTCTTTCTTTCTTTCTTTCTTTCTTTCTTTCTTTCTTTCTTTCTTTCTTTCTGTCCTGGAGACCCTTGTCTTCTACAACTGTCTGATAAGTGATAGTGCAACTTTCAGTACTGGCCTCTTGCACTCTCCTAGGGCGTGTTCCTCATCCCTGGGAGATCACTCACAGGTGCCAGGGCTTCACTAACCAGCTTCACAGTCTGGGGAATTGCCTGTCTCCGGGACTCAGGAGCAGCTAGAGGGGAGAGATTTCTCCATCTCAAATTCAAGATGTCAACTAAAGTCTAAACCGTGCCTGGCTTAGCCAACCCCTTCTGATCCAGCCAAAATGCAAAGCTCGTTGTTGTCCCTGGTGGTTCTGACTTCCCCATCTCTCAGTTTTCTCTGATGGGCTTTCCCTAGCCATGGTCTAAAGTGGCATCTAAAGAAAGAGGAAGCCCACACGATGTTTCTAATTTGATACCATCCCATGCAACTGGTTACTCATCCTGGGCAGCCCAAGCATGTGCCCTCAGGAACCCAGACCAACTAAGTAAACTCCTTCTTTGCCACTTTGAACCTCCATGTACCAGGGGAGTACCGTGCCTGCTCCTTCACTAGGAACGGAAGTATCTGGATGCCACCCCAGGAAGCTTTGCAGGATTTCCATGGGCATCAGAGTTGAAAGTAAGAGCTCAGCCCTGGCCGTAGGATCTCCTCTGGGTGTTCTTGCACAGCGCTCTCTGCTAGCCCAGATAGAATTTCCCCATCTCACAGGGCTGTTTACAGTAGCTGCACCTATGAAGTAGTGCTTATTGAAATTACTTTATGGCTGGTGTCATCAAATAGGCCTGAATTTTGCCTCAGATAAAATAGATGGGATGTTTTCTGCATGGAGTTGCCATGCAAAGAACTTCATGTTGAAAAGGTGTGGAAACATCACTCCCCGTCTGTAGTTGGAGAAGCAGTGCTTTGGGCTGACATAGGATTTGCCAGGTAACAGTGAGAAGCCCAGTCTGAGATAAATTATCACCCAGAAGCACCAGGCCCCAGCTGCATCAGCAAAGACAGAAGCTGAGAAAAGCTGGTAACAGTTGCTTTCCCACAAGGTGTCAGTCGAAGCTCACAAAAGCTTGCTTGTTCCTTGATTTAATGAGTCTGTTTCTTGAAATCTATCCAAAGTGAAGATGTAACTGGAGGACTTTTAGTGAAGCTGTTTGCAGTGTCCAACACAAGACTGGCACTTGGGTAAGTGATGGTAGACACCTCTGTTTTCTGTTAAGAACCATTTTGAAGTATTGTAATTATTGGCATCTAAAATGTACATGATTTTCATAAAAAGAGGGGACAACATGAACATATGCATTATACAATCATATACTTGCATTTAAAATATGCATTATATGTTTCAAGGTTTTGAGACTAAATATATATATATATGTATATGCACACACACACGCACATACATATCCCCCAGGGTTACCTTTGGATGATGATCTGATGTATTCTTTTAAATATTGGTTTTCCTTAGCTGCATTTTCTAGAATGAACATACATTATGCAATTATGTGTGTGCACTATTCATGTAACGACAGAGAGATGACCAATTGTTTTAGTCTATTTTGTGTTTCTAAGACACAATATCTGAGAAAGATGTAATTTATAACTAGTAGATGCTCATTTCTCATAGTTCTGGAGGCTGAGAAGTCCCAGACCAAGGTTCTGGCATCTGGCAGGGGGCTTCTTACTGTATAATTCCACGTGGAAGCCAGAAGAGCAGAGGAAAGCAAGAGAGAGAAAGAGGGCAGAACTTGTTCTTTGGTAAAGAATCCATTCCTGTGTCAGTGAATTGGTTCCCTGGACAATGGCACTAATCTGTTCATTTCACCCTCAGGGTCTAATCAGCTTTCATTTGGGCCCCACCTCCCAATTCTTGTGGATTACAAGATAAGTTTGTAACACAGGTTTTTGGGAGATGCCTTCAAATGATAGCAACAATCATGCGATTTTACCTTCATGCAAATAAAAATCATGTGGCCCCAAACATTCTAAAACTGCTGTTTAGCAGACATCAATATGTCCAGGTTAGTTTTTTAAATTCTAATAGTGAGTTTGGGTCTATCCTTCTATGATCACCCCTGGATTTCTGCTGAGGTTTCAGGGACCCTCACTTAGAAGTGTTGTAGGGCATTCTAAGATCAACGGGGGTACCCACTGGGTTCCTTGTGTCCTAACCCCATTTATCATTCATTTCTACTGCTGAGAAAGTCAGTTTAGACAATGATCAGAGTTCACCAGACTCCTATTGCCGAATTTATTTTGTTACCTTAGGATTTGTGACCAAATTCATCTTTGCTTAAAATAATTAGATCTAGATCTTTGTAGAGGATCATTAGACCTTTTGGTTTATAGGTAAAGCATTTGAAAAGAATCTTTTTTAATTCTCTGTTTGTTTTGCATGTCTGCATGCATCAATGTGTGTGTGTGTGTGTGTGTGTGTGTGTCTATATGTATGTCTTTGTTACTTTCTCATTGCTGAGGCAAAATCCGCAATATCCACAAGTTAAAACGGGAAAAGTTTTGGCTCACAATTTGTAGAGGTTTGAATCCACAGTTAGCCAGATCCAAGGCAGGAAAGCATAGCAGACAGGCATGGCAGAGGAGAAACAGTCCATAGCATGGCAGGCAGCAAAAAGGCAGTGCCAAGCCTCCCTTTCCCTTTTATTCTGTCTAGACTACAAGTTTATTGGTACAAGGACTCAGGGTGGGCCTTCCCATTATCCACATTCTGAGCTATGCTAAACCAATCAATGAACTACTTTAGCTATCACACACCCTTAATCCATATTCATGCACTCTAGATCCAGTCATCTCTAAAAAACCCCACCTATGATGGTGCGAGGCTCTGGGGGAACATCTAGATATAACAGTGCAGGAAGCTTTACTTTAGTTATTTTATTTTGTTCTGGATTATCTTGTGTCTATTAATTGCATAAGGGCATGATCTTTATACAGAGAACACAGATAAATATATAAGCTAGTTCTATCCTGTACCAATCTAACCCAGTCTTGAAGTGACCAATTTATGAAAAGGCAATTAGTCAAACAGGCTTTGGTCCCCTACAAAACCTTCGAGGTAATGCTCAGTGTCTTGTAAGCTTGTCTCTTTACTGGGTCTGTATTTTAGGGCAAATAATTATTTGGTCATTGACGGTACAATTAATTCTTGATCTCTGCTTTGTCGGGGTTAGACTATTAATTAAAGAAGCACCCATACATGTGTATGGAAGGCTAATTGTTCCACATTCCATCCAATACTTAATGCTGCATTTTGCTTATATTCTAAGTGCAAAGTAGTACCTCATTGTGACTTTAATTTGCATTTCATTAATTGTTAAGGGGGCTGAACATATTTTCCTATGATTTTTATATTTGTTGGTCTGTTCATTCCTTTTGTCAATTACTATATGGGTTGACTGACTTTTTCTTATTCTGTAATTCTTTGTTTTCTGCATGCCAAGTTTTGTTGGTTTTATGTACATATTTTGTTATATATTTATAAGTGTTCTATCTTCTTTTGTTTCCACTATTTTTACAGAAATTTTAGTTATTAGGAATTTTTCATTTAATTGAAATACAAATTTTCACTTTTATGATTTGCATTTTTAGGTGTCCCATTGAAGAAATCCTTTTGTTCCAAAGTTATAAAATGTGCTTCTCACAGTTAAACTTTTAAGCTATTGGAATTGATTTGTGTGTTTGTTTTAAGGTAAGAAACCAATTCTTTTTTCTCTAATGTGGATACACATTCCCTCAGAACCATTTATTGAATACTTCATCTTTTGCCATTGTTTTACAATGCCATCCATGTGCTGTATCTTTCCTGCAGGTTATGTGCCTATCTCTGGATTTGATGTTACATTTTACTGTCTTTTTTTTAGTTTTGCACCAAATGTTATAGTAACTACCAAGCTGGGTCCTTCCACTCACTTTGTCCATCTTCCTTAGTAATCTGGTTCTTGGTGTTTTGCTTTCTCATACACAGTTTACAACTAACTTGTTAGTTTAACAAAAAAACTGTTGACATTTTGATTAGCATTACAAGGAGAGGATATGATCACTTTATAATCATCTTTATAATCATATAATGATCTCTTCATAATACTGAGTTTTCTACTTCATTAACTTGGTTTACTGTCCTATTATTTAGGCCCTCTTTAGTACCTTTCAAAAAAAAAAAACCAGAGTATATTGTATTTTTTTGTCATTATAATTCTTATCAGTACAATTTTTATCAATTATAGTTTTATCATTGCTCATCTTGCATCTTTTCCCCTTAGTTTGCTGGCTTATATGTCAGTCATCCACAGACACACCCGGAACCATGCTCTGCTGATCTGCTAGGCCATTCTTAATCCATTCAATTTGACATATAATTGACAGTGACTGCCCTGGTATTGTGTCCTGATGATAAATACCAGCCAGTTATGATGGCAGGTAAATGATCCAAAGTAATTATCAAACTCTTTATCAATTCTCCATTTCTAAATCATCCTTAAACCACCCCTCTGGGGTTGCATCATCCTCAGCATGGCCTGAGACAGCAACCATGCCATCTGAATTCAATCTTTCACCAATGAAAGACCGGTAGGTTTTGAAATTAATAAGGATGTGCTTGATTTGTTCTGCAGCCCCTCACATAGAGGGTTTTACTCTTTCTGGTTTTCTCTTCATCAAGTTTTTTTTTAGATTCCTTTCATGTAATCTTTGAAGACTTATTGTAAACTTATTTTGTGAAGCAGGTTTCCAGCAAGTGATGCTATATGACGGCATCAACAGACACTACTGTATTTTCAGTATCTTAGCATTTCCACCAATGAGCGAGTCTGTCAGTGTTACCTGTACCAACTGTCCCGCTTTCTACCTCCAGATACAGCTGGTCTGCAACTTTCTGGATCTTGTAGATTTTGGGGTAGAGCTCATTATGGTGGATGAGGTCCTGGTTGATAATCAAGATGGCAGCTGGAGGGACATGGCAGTAATTGTAATTTAACAAAAGCAGGGAGTCAGAGAGAGAGAGAGAGAGAGAGAGAGAGAGAGAGAGAGAGAGAGGAAGCACCAGCAGAGGAGCACTGGGGGAGGAGCTGGATGCAGTGTGAACACCTGTAATGCCAGCACCCTGGGAGGCTGAGGCAAGAAGATCACAAGCTCAAGCCCCACCTTGGCAAATTAGCAACTTAGTGAGCCCCTGTGTCAAAATAAAAATTAAAAAAAAGCATTGGGCATGTAGCTCAGTGCAAAGTCTCTGGGTTTAATTCCCAGCACACAGACAAAAAAAAAAGTCTTCTAAGTTCTTGAGGTAGGAATACATGTTGTGGAGTTTTAGCATTTTAACGATATAAATTTCCCTTGATACTCAGAATCCTGAGTTAGCTATGTCTCACACATTTTGGATAGGCTATGTTTCCATTTTCATTCAATTCTGTGTGTTTTAAAAATTTTTTCCTTTGAGGTTTTCTCTTTGATCATGGATTATTTAGAAATGTGTTGTTCAATTTCTACATGTTTAAAAATTTTCCTGTTGTCTTTCTGTTACAGATTTCCATTATGGTTAGAGAATATAGTCTATCTGATTTCAACAGTTTTAACTTCCTTGAGGTCAGTTTGATGGTGCAGGGTATTATCTATCTTGGTAAGTGTTGTACGAGTGTCTGAAAAACAGTGTATTCTGCCCATGTTGGGTGGAATGGAAGACTTCACCAATCAATGAGCAGTGTCAGTGGTATCCAGTAACTAAGATATTATTTGGTAAATAAAAATAAAGAACAGTTTGATTGTTTTGTCCTATATATAGTAGCAAGATGGTTTTTCAAGTGAATTAGATGAAATCAATTTGGTTCAATGTCTGATTCTATTGTAAAAATGATAGTATCAGTTACAAATTAAACATTAAAATGCTGGAAATAGTCACATTTAACAGCTAAAGGAAAGACTTCATAATCTTCTGAAAATGAAATAAAACTCATTAAAGTGAAGATAATTATGATGGGATTAAGCAATAAATTTACATTTTTTTTAAGAATAGGAAATATTTATTAAGAGAAAGAAGAGGTTCTAACAGAGACACGAGGACTCCTGGGTGGGCAGCCTGGGACCCCACTTCTCTCTCTCTTTTTTTTTCCAAATCCATTTTATACAAAGGATAAAAAGAAAAAAGAAGAAGAAGAAAAGAAAAAAAACTACAGCAAAACTTCAAAACACATCATTTGGGGGCAACAATGGTACATACACTGTGCACCATCATCCCCAAACCATTCACCCAGAGCACAAGACATCTGCATTCAATTGTCCCAACAATACCAGCACAAATTACATTATTTTTTAAAAACCCTCAAAATTTCATCATCTTTGTGGTAGACAAATAAGGAGATGGTTAATGATACTGACTTTGAAATGTATTATGCTAATTTAGATGGCATTAAAATTAAATGATGACTACACTTAAAGATCTGTATAAAATTGGGCATGGGGCTGATGCCTGTAATCCCAGCACTCTGGAGGCTGAGGCAGGAGGATTGCTGCTAGTTCAAGGTCAGCCTGGGGTACAAGGTGAGTTCAAGGTCAGCTTGAATTGCATAGTGAAACTGTGTCTTAAAAAAATAAAAGGTATAGCATCAGATGAAGTAGAGTAAATTAACCCACACATTAATCTACATTTTTAAGAAAAATTAGGTGAGCTACTAAAAAATGATCTTCAAAGTAAATTTGATTTAATCCATTTAATCAGAGAAACTTTCATTCAAGCTAAGACTTTCATATGTCCTGTGTTGAAAAGAAGCTGAAGTGATGTATTACAGCACTTAAAGCTACATAGTTAAGTGGAAATGGTTTCAAAATATCAAACCAGTGTTTCAAAATCAAGCCAGTTTCATTTATGTCACAGAATAGGTTTGACATAAGATGCACAATGCAGGACTCTCACTAAATTTTATTAGTGAAAATTGTTTTGAAATATTTTATACTAGCCCCAATGAACAATTATTATAAAATTTTACAATATACAGATGAACAAATCTGAGTCATACAAGTTAAGTTTTGAAATATATTTCTGGGTTATTGTTTCTAGTGCCTGACGCAGCTCCCATACTAGGGCCCAGGGGCCCACAGTAGAATTTCTCTGTGTCCTCTTGGGTTCTGAGTCATTCTTCGCTCCTCATCACCTATAAAAAGAGCTCCAAGATCTTCCTATTACTAATATCTCAACATTTGGTAAGATTTTGGTTTTGTGATATGTCATTATCGTTCCATATTGTGACCCTAATATAAGGAAATTCTTGGACACAATTCTCAAAACAGAGTTCAAATCATTTGCACAAATGTGAATCTTCCCAATCTCTACTTTGATCTTTATAATTTATCTCATCATCTTATTTTTCTTCAATTAAAATTATTCCCACTTTCCTTTATCATTTTCATGTAAGTGTGGTCTACTACTTGGCACTAGTTTTAAATTCCGATCCTCATTAGTACTTCATATTTCAAATTCTATTGTTCATTGGTCCTTCCGATACTTAATTTTTCCTGTATTTATTTGTATAAAATAGCTTTTATTTTTCTTTCTTCCTTTCTTGTCAATACTGGAGATTGAATCCAAAGCCACAAGCATGCCAAACAAGCACCTCTACCACTACATATCCAGGCCCTTTTTTATTTTTTATAGCAACTGAGCTTAGGTGTTTTTATTTAAAAATATATCATTCAGAATTACTTTCCTTGTCTTTTACATTTTCACTAGGATATTTTCCTGAATTAGAAAAGATATTGTGTATTTTGTTTAGAGGCTTTGTAGTAGAGAGGAATTCTGTGCTATTCATCACCATTGCGGTATCATAAAGAGGTCAGGAAAGCCTTTCCAAGAATGGCACCAAAGACAGAAAATATAAAGAAGAAATATTCTTAAAAATGAGAATATAAATAGCTAAACTGTGGAAACAATCTAGATGCCCATCGACAGATAAATGGATAAAGAAAATGTGACTTCTATACACAATGGAACACCATTCGGCCATCAAGAAGAAAGAAATCGTGTCATTTACAGAAAAATGGATGGAACTAGAAGTCATCATGTGAAGTGAAATTAGCCAGACTCGGTTAAATATCACATGATTTCTCTTATATGAGAAGTCTAAAAAGTACAAAATTAGGAAATAAGTAAGTAAAATAAAGGCGAGAGGGCAGGAATCGAGTAGGTAGACTTCTTGAGATTGGGAAGGGGACAAGCAGGGGAGAGCCCAAGAGGGAGCCTGGGGAAATGGGGTTGAAATTGATTACGATGTAGGAAGCACATACACCAGCGTCCCAAAATAAGCCTCATCATCGTGAAAATAGTTTACAGTTCTTCATAAACACATGTGCAAAATGCGTTCCATGCACTTGAGAAACGTGTCTTCAGGCACAGTTATGTCACTGCAGAAGTATTATTGGCAGTATTTTCCCAATAGAAAATATAAATAAAAATATTCAGATGCTAGTAATAAAGGCATAGCTGTAATTTTTGAATATATGTATACAGTAATGTGTTATGGGCTTGGACATTAAATTTCTGGGAAAAATAAATTTACACTTCTACAACCAAGGAAAATACATGCCAAGCAAATTAAAACAAATTATTAAATAAATAAATCAGAAAGAAAAGAGTTACATAGAAACATTTTTAGTGATAAAAATACCTAAGACAAATTTAATAGGCAAACAAAAACATGAGAGATGTAGTTGAATCAAATATCACAATGCTTAAATAAAGACACCTAGAAGTACCATAAATGGCCCAAAGGGGGAAAGGACTAAATTCATGAATTGGCATCAGCAAAAGGTAGAATACTAATGGTCCATAAACATATAAAGTTTTCTGCCTGAAAAACTAACTTAAAAGCCATAAGTCATCATTTAAAGCCTGCAAAATTAGTAAAAATAAAGAACAAAAACAAATATAAGCAAGGATGTGAAGTTGTAAACATTTTCCAGTATTTGGGAACATATTACTTCATACAACGATTCCAGAGGTCAGTTTGGTGGTATGTATAAAAGGGCCTTCTGTGTGTATTTATTCTTTGATTTAATGAGTCTGCTTTTTGAAATCTATCCTAGGTGATGAAGACTGTTAGGAGGGATTTAGAAGGGGAGGTCAAGTAAGTTACGATAGATACCACTCACAATTGTGTCCCATTCACAACTTGGGAGAACTATTTCTTGATATCTGAAATAGGAATTTTTTAAGTATACAGGGAGACTCCAAACATATGTATTACCTAGCTGCACTGACATATACATTATGTGTTCTAAAAATCGGCGTGTGCCTAGTATCAAAATCTTTCCAGGCTTACCTTTGGATGGTGGCATAAGGGGTCTTTTTTAAATCTAATTTTCTTTAGCTACATTTTCCAGAATGAGCCTCTATGATGCAATTCTGAGAGTACATTACTCATACAACAGAAAAACACAGGAGACAGCCATGTGCTTTTACCCTGCCTGGACAAAAATTAGAGACCCTTTCTCTAAACAAGACCCACAAGTCCCCATGCATCTTGCAAGTGATATCACGAAGCAGGACAACATTTTATCATCGCGATACCTCACCTTCCAGCTTTTGCCCAGAAATGTTTCTTCCTGGGAAAAGCAGGGCTCCGGCTGTCTTGGGTGATGTTTCTTGTGGTGGGAAATTGCTCTTTCTTCTTCACCTTAGGCTTTTTGCAATACAAATACACTTTTAGGGTCACGATTAATGTGTTTTAATGGGCTACCCATTTTAAAAATCAATGGAAAGGAGTTACATTAAAAATAGCAGGCAATTAGATTGATTTGGATGACCTATTTTTAATCAACCCCATTATTTTTGGTTCTGAAAATTCTTAGGACGTATCTCTCTGGAGCATTCAAAGATCAGCTCTGCTCTCATTTTGTGTGAATAATTTTAAAATGCGAGGCACCAGGTTAATTGATAATTTGCCAAATCTTTTTTTTTTTTTTAATTATTCACCTTAGAAATACTCTAACTTTGCTCCCTCTCTTTTTTCTTTCCACCTCCCATGCTTCCCAGGGATGAGCTTGAAATGTGTAGACAATGCTTTGTTCTGGGTTTTTTCTTTCTTTCTTCTTCTCTCTCTCTCTTTTTATTGCAAAGTTTTGGTGCATTTCAGTTAATATGTTATAGCTCCTTTTAACTATCTTTTCCTATTTATACTCAGTTACTCTCATTGTTGCTTCTTGTATTTTTACTTCTTGCAATAAAGAAGTGTTATTTATATGTCTCCTTTATCAAAATTATTTCTTAACATTATTAAAAGATGCATGGGTTTAGGTTCTTTGGAATTTCTCACGTGTTTCCTTGTCTTCTGCCTTTTAAATATCTTGCTTGCTTTTCAGTTTTTTTCTTTTAATTGTTGAATAGGATATCTATGTTTGTTTAGAACTCTTTTTTGAATTTTCTTAACTCCATGATTTTAGAAATACGTGACAGAAAACGAAATAACTGCCGGTTCCACACCTAGTCCTCTCTCTGCTTCCTAAGTTGTATTTTATTACATGCTTGCATCGTTGGCAAAAATATCGCCCTGCCCACCTGCAGACCCTCCTCCGCAGTGAGGCGTAGAGTGCGAATGAGGACCACCACGGGTGGGAACGGGCAGCCCCGGTCACTGTACTTGTGATCACATCTCATAACAGCACTCGCATGTGCAGAGAAAGCAAAGTAAGCCAATGTTGATTCTCAGATTGGCGATGGCAGCCGCCTGCCCTTCCAGGCTGGCCCCGTCGGTGTTTGCTGGAGGTGCAGAGGTATTTCTCCAGGCTCTGCATCACGTGTGCCACTGCCCTTCCTCTCCACCGCAGTCGTGTGAGTTCCACGCCGTGATCATCTGTGTCTCACAGTGCAGCAGCCAAAGCTGGGGCAGGGGGACTCTGGAAGCATATAACTGATCCCAGGGTCCCTGAGTAACTCTGAAGTTTGACACTGAACAGTGGGCTTTGGGGCCCAAGCCCTGGTAACCCGTACTCTTTGGAGTGTCTCTGAGGTGTGCTGAAAACTATTGTGAGTGCTGCGGCTGGGGGTCCATTCCATGAAAAGGAGGGCTCATTCGTAAGACTGTGTGTCCTTGTTCATGTCGTGCGCTGGACCTGGCACCGTGTGACTCCTGGCTCTTTCCCAAAATATGACCATGAAAGGGAATCATTATGAATTGATTCAGGACGTGGAGGCAGCCAGGACTGTGCTACTGAAGACACTCAGGAAAGACGACTTCCAGGACTGCTTCACAAAGTGGCAGGAACGACAGGATAAGGGTGTTCAAAGTGAGGGGGAGGATTTTGAGGGGAATTCACGGCGATGTGTCTTTTATTGTAACACATTTTTAAAATTTAAATGTTTACTATATTTTGTGATCATGCCATGTATAGCAGAATCAGTTACTAACATATATGTATTACCATGGGGAAAAAGTGTCAACTAGAGTACAGTGCTTATGTACATTTCCTTTTGTCTTTAGTTTAAAAACATCTTTCAAGCTGGGCGTGGTGGTGCACTCCTGTAATCCTAGCACTTCGGAGGCTGAGGCAGGAGAATCATTTGCAAGTTCGAGACCAGCCTGGGCTACAAAGTGATTCCAAGGCCAGCCTGAACTAAGACCCTGTCTCAAAAAGACAAAGAAAAAACCAAAAACCAAAAACCAATCAAACAAACAAAATCATTCCTTTCCAAAGTTACTTACGTCAGAATCTTTTTCCTCTCTCTCCTTCAGTGAGGTTCTGATAGTCAGATTGTTCTGTTATGTTTTGCACTCTTTCCTGGTATTCTCTGACCCTAATTTCTTCTAAATTTTAACGCTAAGTTTCATTCATTGCATTATTAACTTCTGTGGATTTTGACAAATGCATATTCGCATCTCTCCAGCATTCCAGTATCATACAGAATAATACCTAGTCCTAAAAACACCCCATTGCTTCATTTCATTATCCTCAACTACTCCCAAACCTTTGGCAACCATTGCCCTTTTTACTGTCTTTAGTCTGTCTGTGATTTTTTAACACCAAAATATTGACATTTATATCACACAAATGTAATTTTTCATAACTTGGGTTTGAGGAAATTGGTTTTTTTCTCTTAAAAAATATTGCAAGTGACCAGCCTCCAAGGTCCTCAGAACATAAATGTGCAGATGGCATGAATAGCTCGAGCATTGCTGTCCTTCCGTCTATGGGCACGTTTACTATGCATTGGCTGCCAAGGCCTGGATACTGGTACTGCCCTGTGTTTTCCCAGTGATGACTTACCTGGTTCCTCTTTTCCAGGTGAAAAACTTGTCAAAAATGTTCTGCAAGGCAGGCTTTCCCCAAGGCTTCCCGGCACAGACCTCAGTGAGTTATGTCAGATGCCTGCTCTCTGAGTTGTTGCCTCCATATACCACAACGAAGTCCAGACTTCACTTCAAGTCATCTGATATAGTTTCCATAGAAATGATTTTTGTGGTGTCTTTGAAAATTCTTGATGTGCAGAATAATATTAAGGATCAGAAAGACAACAAACTGTGGAAAGATCACGAGTTTGAGCCCAGCCCGACCAACTTGGTGAAGTCCTGTCTCAAAACAAAAAATAAAAGGCGTTGGGGATGTAACACAAAAATAAAAACCCAACAGTCTATATTTTGACATTTGCAAGTAATTTTTTTTTAACTTTTTCTATTCATGTTAACACCCTTGGCTTCACATAAAGCTAGCTTTGAACTCACTATATAGCCCAAGTTGGCCTCAAACTCACAGCAATAATCCTGCTTCATCCTCCTGAGTACTGGGATTATAGGTATACATCACCATGCTTGGCTTCATTAATGTTTTAATAGTATTTTCGTCCTACTTGTTTTCTTTTGACTTACTTACGTCTTTATATTTAAAGTGGATTTCATATAGATAGCATGTAGTTGGGTATTGCTTCTTTTTTTTTAAATCCAGTCTGACATCCCTACCTTTTAGTTGAAGAGTCTAAACCATTTACATTTAGCATAATTATTGACAGGGCTGGATTATCGTTTACCTTCTTTCTGACTGCTTTCTGTTTTTCTAGTTGTTCTTTCTTCTCTTTTCCTATATTTACACCTACTTTTAGATTATTCTCTATGAATTCATCAATCTCTACTATTGGCTTAAAAATATTTAAGTAGTTTCCTAGGTTTTATAATATGTACTTTTGATTTATCACAGTCTACCTTCAAATATATTATATAACTTCAAATACAGTATTAGAGCCTTACAACTGTATACTGCCAATTCCTTCACACAATTGTGCTGTTAGCTTGCATTTAATTTTACATACAGTGCAAACTCCTCAATGCATTGCTTCTATTTTTGCCTTAGTCATCTTTTAGAGTAACTAAACTGAGGAAATGCTTTGTATGCACTTTCACTTTTACTTTTTCTGGAGCTCTTCATTTCTTTGTCTGTTACCGTATTCTTCTTGCCTGAAGAATTTCTTTTAATATTTCCTCTAATATGTCTTCTGGAAAGAAATTTTCTTAATTTTTTGTCTGTTAAAAAATTTGGTCTTCAGCTTTAAAGATATTTTTTGATGGTTATTGAATTCTTACAGTCCACCCTCACCGCTTTGTCATGTTATTATCTTTTGAGTTGTATAGTTTCTGATGAGATGTGTGATATAATTCTTATTTTTGTTCCTTTGTCTCTTATATCTCTTTTTCTATTGGCTGTCAAGATTTTTATATTTGACTTTTGGCAGTTCAACTATGAGGTCTGGTGGTGTGTCTAAATTGTGTGTGTGTGTGTGTGCGCGCGTGCATGTGTGTGTGGGTGTGTGTTATGTGTGCTAATATTTTTCCTTGCTTATGGTTCTCTGTCATCCTCAGATCTGATTTGGTGTATTCATTTTAGAACATCTCTTCAACTGTTACTTCTTCCCTTTTCCTGTCTCTTCTCCTGGTACACAATTACACATGTGTTAGACCATCTTCTATTTCACATGCCTTTGGGTTCTCTGTTCCTTTTGCTCCTGCCCCTTGTTTCTCCTGTACTTCTGTTTGGATAATTTCTACCGATGCGTCTTCAAATTTGCTGGTTTTCTTCAGCTGTGCCTCGGATATGGATGAATTCAGTAAGGGAATCCATCATACTATTTTTCTTTTATTTCCAGCCGGGGACTGAACTCACAACCTCATGCCTGTCAGACAGGCACTCAAGTCACTGAGCCAAACTCCCAGCCCTGGTTTTTGGAGGCAGGGTCGCACTGTGTAGCTCAGGACGGCCTTGCGCTCACGTTGTAGCCCAAGCCAGCCTTGAACTCACAACGCTCGGCCTACCTCAGCCTCCTGAGTGCTGGGATTAAAGGCGTGTGCCACCACGCCCGGCTCCAGGATGTCTTTTTGACCTTTTTTTCTCATTTTCACCTCTGTGCTTAATTTCCCCATCCATTCATGCATATTTCTCAACTTTTCCACTACAGCTTTTAATACATTAACTGTTACAAAGTCCTCATGATTCCAAGATGTGGGTCAGTTCTGAGTTGATTTATTTAACTGTTAACTGTGGGCTGTTTTACTTGGTTGTGTCTCCTTGCATTTAGAGTATTATGTGGAGAAGAGACTGACGTGAATAGTTTGATTTCTTAGAAATGGGCATGATCGTTTTTCTGTGAAGCTGGTTGGTGTATTCAGGAGCGGACCTGGATTTGTTGCTTTGGTTACATTCGGCTGCGCACGTGCTTCAGATTTCCCACGGTGCTGCTTCTGCATTACGTTCCAGATGTAGCTGTGCCACTGCAGAACTTTCTGTCTTTCTGAGGCCCTGTGTCACGTGATGCACGCATGCGCGCCTACGTGCGTGACCTCTCCGGGCTCTGCCGTCTCTCTCCGGGACAGCCTGGCTGTATTTGTTACTCTGCGTGAGACTTGTGCTGCTGCAGTCTTAGGGAAGAAATAAAAATTTATGCATTATTGAAAATATCGTAACTAGAGTAAATGTTGAACCACAGACTTGGAGAAGATATTTTCAGTGCAACAACAACAGCAACTACAAAACGCAGCAAAGCAAAAAGAAGAAAAATCTAGCCTACCAACAAAGAATTACTATATAGAATATACAAAGAATTTCTTCAAATTAATAAGAAAATCAATAGGAAAATAAAGGTAAAAAACTTGAGTAGGCATTTCATAAAATGAATATTTTTATTTGTATATATATTTGTTGTGTGCCTGGGTCTGGGTGCAGGTATTTTTCAATATTCTTTCTCCCTACCTGCAGTGGAAGCCCAGCTTTGTCCTGTAGCTGTGGTTGGACATTGATGCTTGGCCTTTGTATGGGATTTTTGGTTGAAGGTGGTATCCTGTTTCTCCCAAAGTTTGGAGAAATTTTTCTTCTGTCTTTCCGTCAGGTAAAATGTACCTGAGAGAGACCCATTTTACTTTTCCTTCTTAAATGCTTAGGTTTTTTTTTTTTTTGTAAAGGGATACTTTTAATTGCTTCAAGAGACACTATTGCATTTTCGTATTATGGTTGACTTCACCACTGTTGGCTGTTATTTTTGCAATTAAGAACGGTGTCTGCTGGAAATAGCTGTGTGTGAATTTTCTCTGAATTTCACCTAATTTCCTGAGGAGACATTTCTAGACAAACTACCAAAATACATGAACATTTAAGAACTCTTAACATATGATACCAATTGCTTACTGGGAGCTTTGGCCCATTTTGCATTTTTCATACTAATGTTTGAATGTTCCAGTTATCCTGTCTCTTATGAACATTTAATAGTATTTACCAAATGTACAAATGATATCTTTTTGCCCATTATACTGAGTGTGACTTTTCATCTTGTAAACTCATCAAGCTGAACACTTTTCACACACTTACTAGCTCACTGTGTGTCTTGTAAATCTAAATGTTTTTCTCATTCATTTATATAATATATTTATATTAAAACATACCTGCCTTTATATCATTGCAGTTATTTTTGCCATCTTGTTTCTTTTGAATTGCTTGTGTTTTTTAAAAACAGACAAAAGATTTAAATCATACTGAAAATCTGTCAGTTTTTTCATTTGAGGTATTGTTCATTGTTTCTAAGCCTCACAGTCCTCTATTTCTTAAACAAGATAGATGCTTTCATTTATATGCTTTTAAAAATGGTTTGATTTTTCATATAGCTCTTTAATTCATCTGGAATATATTTATGAATAGGTCTACAGGCAAGATTTAGAGCTGAAATTTTTTTTCTCTTTCAAGCCTAAACAATTATGCTAGCAATTATTAAAAAAAAAAATAGGCAAACTGAAAATAAGAGCCACAGATGATTGATTTTACTGTGAGGACAAATTTCAGAGACTCTCATGTGTACAGGGTTCTCTGTAGTACAGCTGACTTGATTATAATGGTCATAAATTTACAATAATAAGATATCTTAACTGTAATGGATTAAGACATTCAACTCTTTTGATTTCAGTCTCTCCTATGACATAGTTCTCCTGCTCTAAGTGGCTTTGATTGGTCATAGGTATTGTTTGGGATCTGACTAAGGGAAAATAGGATTGGGAGTGAATTCCCTTTGGGTCTAATGGGCTATGTCTGTGTGGTGCAGTCACTTCTCTTATATCAAAGTTATATTAGGCATCCTGATGCAGGAATATGCCTCAAGAATATTCCCACCACTTGCTGCTCAAATTCACTTGCACTCAAAAGACAAAGAACCCAATTATATGACTCCCAGCACCTGAATGTATGGGCAGGGGAGAGGAGAATATGGCTTGCAACTATTCTGTGGAAAATTCTTCTAATTATGAGGTAAATAAAATTGAACATTGAGGGTTTGGTTCTCATCCTTGTCTCATCAGACTGAGAATTTTTTGCCTATTGGGAACATATCAGGTGAGGCAATGCATTTTATTACAGACACATCTTATTTGTTTTTATTTATTTTTTTGGATGAGAATTGCACAAAGTAGAATTTACCAGGATGTATTTTTCCTACTAATGCTAAACCTGGAGATGAGGTGGTGATTTCATGACTGGCGATGACCAGGGCAGCGTCTCCTTCCGTTCAGATTTCTCTTGGGGTTTAAACAGTTTTCCCTGCTTTGGCTCTCACAGCTGTGCTCATGCCAGGAAGCAGAAGGGGCAGTGCCAGCTCTGTGTTTCATATTTTGTGATTCTCCATTTATTTATTCTTAGTTAGATTATCCAGTGGCAATAAAAATATATATTCATATATTTTAAAGTACTAGGTCTTAGATTTATTTGTTAGGTGTCTTAGTTACTTTTTTCTCGTTGCTGAGACAAAATACCTGACACCCAAAATTAGGGAAGGAAAGGTTTATTTCTTACAATATTAGAGGTTTCAGTCCATACTCAGCTGGCTCCAAGACAGATGGTACGGTGTTCCATTCATGGCCACCACAAACAGCAAAAGCACAAATGGGCTGAGAGTCAGAAGACACGCCTCCTTCTCGCCCTTACACTGTGTGCAGGCTCTGCCCCTGGGTGGGTGCAGCACTCACATGGCCAATCCCAGCACTAGACAACAAACCAATCACCAACACCAGATTCAGCCATGTCCATGATTGCATGAGGCTTTGGGGAGGGGACCAACACAAACCATAACATTAAGCTTTGCATGATTTATGTCTACAATGTGTGAGATTTTCCTTCCACATTTTCCACTGAGTCTATTTTCTTTGCTTGATCTGTTTTGTTGTTATATAACTTGGCATCCTTTCCCACTTATTCTTTCCAATTTCATCATGGAAATGTTTGAGACTAGAGTTGTCCACACATTGAGCCAGCACTGACCCTTCTACTTCGTGGTGCAGAACGGTGCAGCAAGCATTACTGTGATTTTGGGCCAGGGTACTGGGCATTAGAGGTTGGCTCTGTCACTTCCTTGTGGTGTGAACTTGGCAAAGTACTGTCCTACTTGTGCTTCTGCTTTCTTGTCCATAGATATGAGTAGAGCCCTCTCCTAGAGTTTTGATGAGGATTAAACATAATGATATTTTTAAAGTGCTATAGAATTAGTGAGTAATACTTAAGCATTTGTTAAACATGTTGATTATTTAATGATTGCTAGCCTGCCAACACATACATGTACCATGCTTCATTCAGGTGACTGTAATGATGAATACATGGTTCTCATCTTTAATCTATGATTACTGAAATCATAGTGCTCTTGATTTCCTTGTACATATGCACACCTATTGCAGAAATGAGAGTAGGTAAGTAGGATTAATTCATAGGTAGAGGATGGTTGGATTTAAGGGTGCATCCACATAACATTCGATATGAACGGTCCTTTGCCCGTTGTGTTAGTTAACTTTCCATTACCACAAAAAAATACACCTTAAGTAAATAAGCTTCAAAAGAAAAGAAGTTCATTTTGGCTCATAGTTGTGGTGGTTTCAACCCAGGACTAATTGGTGGTGCTGCTTTGCAGTCTGCCAGTGGCATTGTCATGGTAGAGAGCAGGTGATGAAGCAAAACTACTCACCTTTTGGATGTTTGGAAGCAAAAGGAGACAGAAGAAGAGGCTGAAGTCCTAATCCCTCCTTCAAGTACAGGTCCTCAATACATGTAAGGCCTCCCACTAAGGCCACATCTTCCCAGTGGCACCAAAAATTCCACCACTTCCCCATAGCACCACTGGCTGGGGACTAAGCCTTTAATATATGGTAGAGAATTCTCCACCTTGAGAGCATTCCAGATCCAAACCATAATACCCATAATATGCCCTCAGGATACCAATGCATCTAACGTACGTGCCTGACTGAATGTTTTGCTTTTATGTAATGGGATGAGAGACGGATTCTAAGGTAATTCACTTCCTGCGGTTGAATTAGTCATAACAATAGCATGTTCATGGAGTAGAGGCCAAGTCAAGTGGTTTACATATATTCTAACTGTACTCTTTCATCACCCCACAAAAGAGAGAGATGATCTGTGTTGGAGTCCCAGTGCTGTAATTTGTAACCAATGTTGCCATGGATGATGTATCTGGCTTTTGATGTCATCTGAAACATGGCAATAGGATCTCCTCTGTAGAGTTATGGAGACAGATAAAACGGGCTAGATCAAAGCACCTGGCACAGCGTGTAACTTAAGTATGCAGGTTGCGAAGGAATATTGATTTCCTGGCCATGCGAGTGTGGGACTGGGGAACAGGCAGAGGCCTGGAGCCAATTAAATCACACCACGGCGATGTAAGCAGGATGGGTAGAAGTGTGTGTGTTCAGGGATGCAGACAGGAAAGGGGGCTGGGTGTGGGGACCATTTTTCAATTAACATGGTTTTTCTGAGGTTTGGAAAAAACTACCAACTTATTCCAAAAAAATAGCTTCATTGTTTTTAAAAAGTAGTTGGAAACCAAAGAAGTATTCATACAGACACAGGGCAGAGATTTCCAAAAGGCCATGAAGCAAGACTGTTAGTTATTTTCCCTCCCTTCTCCTCCTCCTCACCCCCTCCTCCTCTTCCTTCTTTTCTTGTTCTTTTCTGGTGCTCTCTTCTTTTTGGAAGGTGATACTCTTGCATTTCCAGGAACCTGCTTTGTGCTCTTCTTTTTGGTTTTTACAGCACACCTGCCATGTGTCCTAATGGACTGTTTCCCCCCGAGGGGTCTGACAATATTACACTTCTTTGCCACAACTCTGAAATGGCCAGGACAGGGAACACTACCTGAAAGGCTGTGGCTTTCCTTTTTACTGAAGTGTGAGGCTTTTACTAACATTTCTCAGAGCTCTGAGAATTGGGGCAAGGAACTTTGGAAACCACTGCATTTCCTTGGGTTGAGCTCCCTTAAGCAGCTTATGAGTTGGGGAGTAAAGGTTCAGCTCTGAATCCCAATTATGCTGGGGGTTATACATCCCTCTTACCATCTTCTTGTTCTTTAATTGAATACAAGTCCTAGGGAGGGGAGAATGCCTATTAATGTCACTGAGGGTCATTTCTTGTGAAATGAACATCCTAAAAGTTGGGCTCATATCTCCCATTGCTGGGAAGGGTCGGTAATGAGGGGCCTCATTTCATTGCGCACGGCAGCAATTAGACCTGCTGTGGCTTCACAAGGGCGCCAGAGGCTTTGTGAGATCACCTGAAAAAAGCCCTTAATGCTACTTTCCTGCCCTCATCTCAACTAAGATTCCACTATATTAGGAAACGAGGGTGAGAAAGTTGGCAAACGTACTTGTCTCACAGCTGGAGCTACGCGGAGTACTCAGGGTTCACGATGATAAGAAGCCTGAATAAATGGCCTTCCTCTTTCTGCTTTATTGAAAAGGACAGAACAATGGATCACTATAATGACAATACAGCAACGATAGTGTTGACAATAAGTACACTTTTTTG
>RJWM01019962.1:0-38178 GCA_004363535.1 Dasyprocta punctata | reverse complement strand
AAAATAAAGGGGTGGGGATATAGCTCAGTAGCATAAGTGCCTGCCTGGAAAGCACAAGGTCCTGAGTTTGAGTCTTAGTACAAAACAAACAAACAAACAAACAAACAAAAAAAACCCCATGCATTACCAATTAATTTCAGAAATGCATCAACATATAATATATTTATAATCATATGTTAGATCTCAAACCAAAGAGATAACACAGTCCACAATAAAATTTTAAATTTATATATTGTGAAAATTCCTTCTGATATCTATCTGGCCATCTAACTCCAGAAAAAAGAATAATGTATTCCTGGTATCATAGCTGACAGCCCAATTATATTAGGAAGAGAAATGCTCTTTAAAGACCCTCCTGCCTTACACTGGGACTGGTTCACATTAAGAATTTATTTTTTGTAATTTTCTTGGATGATTAAAGCCTCTGAGGAAACACTGACCATCTATAAAGAACAGGAAGATCTTTTACAACTCCTACATAGCTTTTAAGTAAAATGGTGATTGATGAGCATTATAATTGCCCCAGTTTGCCAAACCCCAAGAGTAACTCTTGGGTACATAAAAAGGAATCAAACTCTTTGTGGCACTGGTTATTTTCTTCAAGAAGGTGTAACTTTCTTTATATGTGCTTTACAATAAAGTCTACCAGGGCCAGGAGTTTGGCTCAGTCACTTAAACACCTGTCTGGCAGGTGTGAGGTTGTGAGTTTGATCCCTGGTGCCACAAAAAATATATAAATAAATAAATAAATAAATAAATAAATAAAGTCTACCTATGCTTCTGAATGGCCTTTGTGTCTTGGCTTATTCTTTCATATGGGCACAAACAATTAAGGACCAAAGAAGGGAGTAGTTGGTTTCCTACTGGGTCAAGTCCTGACTTCCCAGTAAAATTTCTGTATCTTTTTTGATATCTCCTTTGTTACAGCATATTGTACAGTTTGTGTGTTAAATTCTAAAATTTTCAATATCTGCAAAAAAATGTAGTCTACCATATTCTACGTCATAAGCACTATGCGATTTAAAATTAGTTAAGAGTGGAAAAATAAATTATTCTCTAACAAAGTAAATTAATTATAAAACATTTAAGTCCTCTTGGTGATATTTGGGTAAATTATTCTACATGTTAAGAGTGAAGGAAAACAAAAAGGTCCAGAAAAATCAACACAAATAATGGAGCAATTTGAGTTCAAAGTGTAATTCCTCCTGATTCCTTAGCATTTCTCTCTACATATTAACTGTAGCTATTTGAACCATGGGTGATTTCACCCTGCAAGTGAAACAATATCTCTTACTTGCTGATTTTTAGGATATTCCTACCTCTAAGACAAAAAGTCAATGAAATAGACTGGAAGACGGTTCAGAGAATGTGGAATTACACAATATTAAGTATGAGTTCTATTTCAGTTATTGCTAATCTTGTCTCTTGGAGTGTGTTGCTCATTTTCTCTGAATTTTGACTTCTTGTGTATCAAATAGAACAATGCATAACTTATAGTGTTGTGAAAATTGAATTGGATTTTATATAAAGAAAACAAATATAATTCCTGCCTTTTACCATTGCCTTTCTTTTTAAAGGTCTATGTGTTACGGGTTGACTTGTTTGTCAGGAATGAGTCTTGAAATCTTAACAGTACATGCCTTGTTGAATTTTTCAGAAAATGCATAATATGTTGATTGATATTATATTAAAGCTGGCCAAAGAAACAAATATAGCTGTTTCAGGTAGGTCCATAGGCTCAGGTTTGTTTTCTTACTGTTAACCAAATTAAAGGGGACCATTTATTTCGGTAAAAAGGAAAAAAGGTTTTACTCAAAGTTAGTTCCAATGAAATGGAGGCCTCTTAGCACTGAAAGCACCATCTCACTCTCTGTATACAGGTGTGCTAGAATTTTTATGATAAGAAAGAATGGAGGGAGACAACACAATAAGATAGCAGAATGAAATAACAGGCTGTTCCAGGCTTGTTTCATTGCTTCTTGGAACCCACCCTGGCCCTCCCTTGCCAGTGGAAATGAAGCTGGACTTTGCCCTTCTGGAGCCCATATCTGCATATTCCATATAGTCATCTGGATTAGGACAATAGAATACAGAGTAGCAGTTTATGCCCCAGGTCTAAGGAAGTATAGGAAAGTTGCTTGTCTTTATAGAAAAAAAAAAAAAAGAATTTAACTTTTATAGTCCCATTTTACCAATTCGGTTACATAGCCAATAGCTTCATTGATGGGCTCCATTGTGTCTACTTTTGCAGTTCAGCATTTTTTGCTTCCTGTCTTTTTCATTCTGGAGCAAGTTCAAATTTTTTGATCCTTAGACATCTAATTTTGATTATCTAAAATATGAGGAATAATAATACATAATCTACTGAAAAATTGTGAGATTTAAGATGGTCTGTGTATAAAGATTAATAAAATTTTATGTCCTAAGCTGCTATATTTTAAAGTTGATGCTATTTAATGATTAAATCTTTTAAACAGACTGATTAGAATTAGGAATATTGGTGAAACTGCTATCACATTGCAAATTGAGCCCATTGTATTATGAAGTTGAAGAATGAAATGAAAGTGTGAAAGAATATTAAAGGAGAAGTATTTATTGGAACTATAAGAAAAACAGAAGGTTCTTACTATCCAAGTGGAGTCCTAGAAAGTGGGCACACTGAGGAGTTTTCTTTGCTTTACTCTTTTATAGATATCAAAAGCACCAGAACATCTTTAATTGTCCAGTGATCACCTATTGTATTTGGCTCCAGTGATCAATAAATAATTGGAGTTTAGCCTTTGAAACATACCCATCTAAAGAAAATTAGTTACTTCTGTGGCAAAATTCAAAGGAAATCAAGTTTAAAGCAAAATCTTCTTCTGTATTTCTAAGTTCCTCAAAACTCAGACTGGAGAGAAGAAGGAGTTGTTAACTAACTTAGAGTACTCTGACTGAGAAATTTCTTTTCTGACTGGATTTTTATCTTAACTCTTTATCCAGTTTTCTTGTGTTTGCTTTTATATTTCTAAGCTTAACTAGCTGTAAGGTTTGAACTAATTCTTAATTCAGTGTACATGTCATTTTCTTTGTAATCTAATGACTTTCTCTTATGCCCTGTTCCTTATTTGCTGCTGCTTACTCATAAGGTAAATTAAACTGCCTTTTACATTTTTCCTTTGGAAGAAGTATCCCTACCTCCCACTAGGGAATGGGGGAAATGACAAATCTAACCTTTTTGAGCTGAGGAGGATCAAAGTAGGAGTGGCAGCTAGGATGTCCTCCAGAGGACTGATACAAGATGTCCATGATAGAATTCATGCTGGGAATCAGTGGTTATGAGCTCTCATCAAAGGGTCAATCAAGTGAACCCTGTTAAAAGAAGTGGGCACATTTACTTTTTACTCTGTTTGCATGTATTATAAAAAAGAGATCACTCAGTTACTTTGTATGTATCATACATACAAAGTTTTATACAGTTTTATAGTTTTAACCCTATAAATTTAAACCTTAGATTTAGAGCATATCTTGATTTTGGATGTACACATATCTTTAGTCCCAGATATATAGGGTAAACTAAGATATTTTTTCATTTAACTAATCATAAACTGATTACTGAAAACATTTTAAATTGGATGTGGTGCTGTACATCTGTGATTCTAGCACTCATTATTTTGAAGCAGGAGTATTGCAGTTAGTTTGAGGACAGACAGGGCTATATAGTGAGTTTAAGGCCAGCCTAACCTACATAATGAGATGCTGTTTCAAAAAAACAAAAACAACAACATCAAAAAATAATCTTTGTATTAGTTGGTGTTTTACTGGAGAAATAGATATAACACAAGATACATAAATGTATATGAAATTACAAGATTGTTTTAGGATTGTCACCCAGAGTTGGATGAAGAAGAGTACAGAGGGTATCTGTACACTGGAGACCAAAGCTTCAGTCTAAGGTTTAGAATTCACTGCAATGTCCATGGAAGTTCGTTTCAAGAGGGCAATGCATCTGCAACAGAAAACTGAATAGTGTATCCTGGAAGGCTGAAAGATTCACAGAAGAAATCAAAGAGTCTGTGCTAGAAAGTTGAAGGTTCTACAATGGAAGCTGAGGAGTCTGTAGGTAGAAGTCAGGAGATGACATCCAAGCTAAAGGTTAAGACTGGAGATTCTCTGAAGGATGGAAGCAGAAGCATCCTTCCTCATTTACCCTTTATACCATCCAGATAACAAGCCACCCTTGGGTGAGTGTTCTGCATTTCTAGAGTGTAGAATTTTTAGGCTGACTTAGTTAAGCTTCTAAACTTCTCAAGTTGACACAATAAATCATTACAACCTTAAAATAATTATTTATTAACTCATCACTAGGTTTTTTAAATAATTGAATGCCTAACAATGGAAAACATGAGATTATCTTAGCAAAATATAAAACCTTTCTGTTTTAATCTAGTTTTTGTAAGTGTAAAAAAGAATATTTTATTATTTTAAGAAGCCCTTCTTGGTTTAAACAGAAAAAAAAAAATTAACCTTTTTGCTATACCCAGCTTATTTATATGATAATTTATATTAACATTTGTTGGGGTTTACCACAGTAAGATTCATGGAAAGACCATAGAAGTCACACTTCAATGGAGAAAACTGAAACTAATTCAGAAAGCTGCCTTTTAGTCAGAGAAAGGAGTTTTGTCTGGTAGTTCCATGGGCCCAAGAATACTTGAATTTATACTTGATAATTGGTGGCTTAGATTTCGTCATGAATATGTATAAGCATTAATGTTATTCATATTTACTTATTTCCTTGTTTTAACAATTACTTAGATGACTCATGAGAACCAAGACAGTGTAGCTAACTTTTGTAAGACATGTATAATATCTTCAGCCAAGGAAACTCTTAAATTACTGTACACAGAAAACAATGAATGTTGCATGGTTAACAACACTTTTTTAAGATAAATATTATCTTGATTGGCTAACAACCTGGATGAAAACAAGTCATCAATATTAAAGTCATCTTTACTCTGATCTTGCTAATCAATTTAAATTAGCTCTCTGTTGTGTTAAGTCATGTGAACAAAAAGTATTTGGGCTATATTGGAATGCTCATGTGTCTTAATCCAACTTAAGTAGAAATTTGAGATAATAGTACATACCCAAAAAGTTAACACACAGAAACATACATATCAACCTAAGTCATATAAAACCCTTATATTATAAAACTTTAAGGTTTTTATTTGCAAATTTTATGTAAGCCTTGAGCCTGCCAGCCCCCACCCTTTAATGCTTTATGTGAGTTTGGCTAACTCTCAAAATTCTGTACAACTGGTTTGCCAAGGAAAGCCTCAATGAATCCAGAAGTTTACATAGGCACAAACAAAATAAATAATGAAACTTTACTGAGTCAGCTTCAGACAATATAGCCAGTTATTAGAAAAGCTTAATAGGCAGGCAAACAGATAATGAAACATATAGAGCACACAAAACAATTACATCTAATCAAAGTGCACTCTTAAATTTTTAGCATGCTGAATTATAATAATTTTTCCTGTAGTTTTAAGCCTATAAATAGACTAGTTAATTAGAACTTTCCCCAGAGGTCATCAATTAATGGTAATTTCTTTTAAGTAAGTCGTGGCAGGTTTTTTGTTGTTGTTTTTTATACACCTTAAAATATTCTGAGGATTTTTTTTCCTGTTCATTAGTACTATACACTTACAACCAATAAGTTTGAGGTGGAAAGAAGTAAATAATGGTAGATTAACAGATGGGACACTAGTTTAATATCACTCTTCATTATAAAACAATGTTAAAGACCTACCTTTTATCTGTGAAAGCAAGGACTGTTTTAAGAAGACTAACTATGTTGACCTCCGGACTTAGTACCTTAATAGTTGGAATAGCTGTTACCACAACGTAGGCCCCCTCTACTTTTTTTTTGATTTCTTGGGGTTTTCAGTAGTAGAGACAGTATGGGAAAAGTATTCTTTTAATAACCACAGCTGTTCTCCACATAAATATTTCCAATGATAAGCACTCATTAAAGGTATGCTGTTGTAATTTATACTTTTCTTCTGCAACTACTTTTTCCCATTTCCCAGAGCATTCACAGGTCAGGCAAGGATGTAAGAAAAAAATCAAGCAATGCTTTTTTAAGTGCCTGGGCATCAAAAAGTCCTAGCTTCTAAGTATACATTCCAAGGGGTAGGGAAAGTTGAATTAACATAGAACTTCCTATTCAGAAAAACAACATGGAGAGAAAAGGTGTCTGTCAAATCCTGTTTGTTTCATCTCTTTCTGTCAGGCTTGATCTCTAGTGCCAGCAGTGGCAAGCTGCAGTTGACCAAAGAAGTGTGAAGGTTCCACTCTTCACCCTTCTTAGTACTTGCATGCCCCCTTTCTTCACAATCCTGTAACTCCTTCATCCATACAAGAGGTTAGACTCTCTTTTTTTTGAATATTTAGGAGCCTCAAAACTCTTTGTTTTATTAATTAAATAATTTGTATTATCATGACCCCAGCTCAGATAGTCCTATTTCCAATAAGAATACTAGATATTTGGTAAATAGTTCTTCAGTTATCATTCTTCAGGGGAGGACAGTGGAGCAGGAATAGAAAAATGCCTTTCCCTTCAGTATGAAAAGCCTAATCCAGTAATAGTTAACTATGAAAGACTTAGAAACTTTATCTTCGGGGCTCAGCACCTTCAACAAAACCTGACCATACCAAGAGTCAAAAGACAGTGGAGGCCTAACACTTTCTCAGCTGATAGCCTCTGATCTTTGGTAAAAGAAGCCTTTGGTATATGATAAGGAGAAGCAGGAGAAAGTTTGTGTTAAAAGGCCATGGTAGTGAAAGCGATTCATTACTACCTCTGATGAATTAATGGAACAGCCAAACCAAGATCCATCAGTCTTGGGAGGCCAAGAACATCAATGGCTAAAAATACTCCCTCACCAGTGAAAGTTAAAATACCTCCCTCCTCACATCCTGTCTTCACCTTTACCTAGACAGACTCTGACGCTTGCCAGTTCCAACAGCTGATTTGGACTCTCCTCCCAAAAAGGTTTCAGAGATAGCCCTCACTATTTTGGCCAGGTTTTGCTCTCCATCCACCCATCTGATTCCCTCCTCATATAATAGGTAGGTGATTTCCTTCTCTGCAGTCCCTCCTACAAATCCTGCAGAGAGGATACTCTCTTACTCTTACAACACTTAGACACAAAGGACTACCGTATGTTTCCACCCAAGGCTCAAGTCTCCTCTCCAACTGTTACCTGTCTGGGTGTTATCCTGCACAACCACACATTAACCTTCCTCTCAATCATGTCTGGTTAATTTCTCAGATTCCCATCCCCACCACAAAGCAGCAACTTTTCTCCTTTCTTGGGGGTGGTGGAATACTTTCATCTCTGGGTTCCTGGTTTTATCCACTTTATGAAATGTATATACAGACTTATAAAAGGGGACCCAGCTGAACTTTTAAAACACAAGAACTTTCTTCACTCTTCCTTCAGGACTCTAAAAACGAACCCTGAGAACAACTCCAGCCCTGACTTTGTCAGACTGTACTCAATCTTTCTGTCTATATACCACCCAGCATGGTAGTTGGGCTGTCATCATTCTGACTGAGGGGCCAAGCCCATGCCCAGTAGGTTCCCTATCCAAATAATTCTTCCTGTGCTCTTAGGTTGGCCAGCCTGTCTATAAGTGGCTGCTATTGCAGGTTTAATGTTTAGAGAAGCTCTAAAAATTAGTAGACATGCACCACTCATGCTATACTCCTCCAATAACCTGCAGAGTCTCATATCTTCTTCACATCTCTCTAATCTTCCATTTGCTCCTCATATCTTACAGTTATATGTCCTTTTTATAGAAACCTTTACAGTAACTGTTGCCTTGGGTCCTGACTTTGATCCTGCCTCACATCTCTTGTCCATTCTGTCTCCTTCTGAGATGCTGGATTCACATAAGTGTCAGTCTCTCATCTACTCAACAACCGTGTCCTTTCCTTTTATCTCAGCTTTCCCCTTGTCTACCCCTAATCACACTTGGTTTGTTGGTGGAGTTCCTCTAAGATTCTCCACACATTGTCAGTTATACCAGGACAAGGAACTGCCTCACATGACTCTGGTATAGAAGCTTCAACTCTTCCTTCATCCACTACATCCCAACAGGCTGAATTGACTGCTCTGAGCCATGCTCTTATACTGGTCAAAATATTACAGGTTAACATCTACACAGATTCCAAGTATGCATTTCATATAGTTCATAACTATGCTGCCATATGGGCAGAGACAGGATTTCTCACCATTTTGAGACCCTCAATCATTAATGCCCCATACCTTAATACCCTTCTCCAGGCAGCTCTTCTATTAATATAGTGACTATACTTCATTGTAAGGGACACAGAAGACTCTGACTGAAATGACGTATTCAGGACAAGATTTTTTAAAATATTATTTTATGAAATAGAAGATATAGTTAAATAGGGTGATAAAGCAAAATGCTTGACTATTTCTTACTTTTGAACTACAGTCATTAAGATTTCTGAGGTATCTAATTGTCATGTAAAAGCTTTAAGGAGTGACTGTCAAGACAGTAATTGGTATTTACTATTTCTACATTTTTGACATCAAAGAATCTTCATTTTCCTTTATGCATTTATATCTAACACATTTTTCAAAACTGGAGGTATAATTTAGTCAGTCTATTACTTCAATGACAATGCAATTTGATTCTAATTCATCAGACTTCTGAATTTTATGTTTGGAACATTGTTCCTGTGAAAGAAAGTTAAGAGTTGAATTTTTGTATGTATTAATTTCTGTCTTTAAAGTTTAGCATACTGTTGCTATCTTATTTCATCTTACTGTGATAGGACCTCCAAATGATATTGGAGAAATAAATGTAACTCTTAATCTGCTAGATGTCTGATATGCCGATCTCATGTTCCCTGAAGTTGAAGAATAAATTCTAAGGTACAACAAAGGTTAAGAGTAGGAAAATTTATTTGGGAAAGAAATAGGGAATACAAACAGCTCTTGAGAGACAAGAAAGATCCTGAATAGGTTGCCAATGAGCTCACGTCTCAGAGGAAGTTTAATGGGGTAAAATCATAATGTGAGACAAAATTATGATCAGCCAAAACAAATGCAAGTATAGTCATCTGGGTAATATCGATCCAATGGGGAAACAGGTCACGTAGCAAGTGTACGTGGATGACATCATCAACCTCCATTGATAATCTACAGTTTTAGTCTTGTTTTTAGACTTAAGTCTTAATTTTAGTCCTAGCCTTAGTCTTAATCTTAGTCTTAGTGGGTGGAAGAGGATGGCTCACCTCTGATAAGATAATGGCTTATTCATACAAGAAACCTCAAAAGGGTAGTACCAATAACCTCAAGCTTCCATTTATCCCTTAGGGAAGTATGTAAATCTGGGCATTATGACTTTACTTTTCCTGAAACACATCTCCAACCTCAGTTTTGATGTGCTCTTATTTTCTGCACTGACTCCCTCAAGGTCTAGACCTGCCTGATAGGCCTACCTATAATATTTCTACCTATTTTATTTTATTTATTTATTTATTTATTTATTTTGCGGCACTGGGGATTGAACTCACAACCTCATGCCTGCCACACAGGCACTTAAGCCACTAAGTCAAACTCCCGGCCCTTTTCCACCCAATTTAACTGTCTAAAATATTACCATCAACAAACTTGACATCAAAATCATTTAATATAACAGAAATCCTTTTACACATAAAAAATTAGGAATGAAAGTCATTTCAACTTAACTGGAAATTATTTTGAACAAGTTATGCATATTTAATAATAGCAAAATAGTATCAGAACATAAAGTTTCCTACGTGTGAGTGATATTCCCATTGTATCAAAGTTACTCTCAGTCCTAAGTTAGCCACACTAAAACTACGGGCTGTAGGACAACAGTTAGCAAGTTAGAAACCCAAACGGTTGTTAGGTACAACCAGTGAGCTCTTCCCCTTATATTCACAAACTAAGATTTTGTCTTGTGTTTGGGTCAGTTAAATAGGATAGGGTATGGTGCAATTTAAGTGAAGGTGTCCAATCACAAGTCAAGGCAAAATCTCTGGTCAGCCTTGTCCACAGAGGTGAAATTGAAATTAAACAGGACACAGACTAGGGAGTGGAGGCAGATTCACTGCCTCTTCTCAATCCCCAAATGTCCTCACAGGTTGGCAACTGAACATATCACAGAGGGTGACCCCTATAGGAACAGGTTATGGACTAAGGGCAAAGGCAAAGGACATACCTGTACTTCCAGCACTCAGGAGTGTAAGGCAGGAGGATTGCTGCAAATTTGAGGCCAGCCTGTGCTACATAGTGAATTCAAGGCCAGCCTGAGTTATGTAGTGAGACCCTGTCTCAAAGGAAAAAAAAAAAAAGACAAAATGCATCCTTTAGACACAGTTACACTCTGGAAAAAGCAGAGGAGCAGGGCAGTTGGACCAAAAATCCATTCAGACCCCCCAAGTCACCATAAATCGAAACATAATTTGCGACAGTAGGAGGAGGCTCTCAGTGGTTGAATTCAGACTAGACTATAAATATAGAACTGTGAGGATGATTAAATCTTTATTGTGTCCTTTTAAAACTTTTTCTTTTTCCTTTAAATTCCCTCTTTTTCCTTTCATCTATGAAATACATGGAAGGTGTCCATATATGTTTAAAGTAGAATAAAAACTAAATGGTGCCTTAACCTAAATAGTACATTTAATGTGCAAATCAGAGTAACCCTCAACAAAATTGTGTGTTGAAAATTTAAACACCAGCTATTTATTGACATAGTAACAGATTCTGATTTTGTCACAGCTTTGTTCAATTTCCAGTTACACTATCTTCCATCTGAATCCCACCTTCTGTCCCCCAAAATAGCTTAAAGATGACAAGTAAAAGGCTAGATGAATTAACCAAGCAATGCAAAAAATGAGTGACTTTTTATTAATAAATTATAGTCTAAGCAAAGGTATCAAACAAAAATTCAGAATATAACAGAAATAGCCAATGTCAGGAAAAAGCATCGGAACTAGAAAATAAGGTTGATTCACAAGACAATATACTCAGAGATACCTCACAAACAAGAGACCTTGGAAAATGGACCCCAAACCTGCTAAATGATTTAAACAAAACTAACCAGAGTTAAAGAAAAATGAAAAGACAGCACAAATGACATAAAGAATCCATTTATAGAAATCATAGCAGAAAACTTCCCAAGCATTGGTAAAGACTTACAAAAAAAGAATGTAACACTCCAAATAGCCACAATCAAAAAAGAAATTCTCCAAGACACATTAAAGTTAAAAACCCAGAACTCCGATACAAAAATGGAATTTTAATAGGAAGTAGAGAAAAGCAACAAATCACTTAAAAAGGCAAACTCATTGGAATTATAGCATATTTCTTACCACAAATCACAAATGGCAAAAGAGTCTTGAGTGATGTTTTTCAATCCCAAAATGAGAAAAAGGAGAGAGAGAACTCTTTTTTTTTTGAATCAGGAATTGAACTCAGAACCTCATGCATGTCAGGCAGGCACCATGCCACTGAGCTGTATCCCTGTCCCTGACAGAAAACTTTCAACCCAGAATAATATATCCTGCAAAATTATGTTACAAAATACATAAAGTAATAAAGACTTTCCATGACAAAGAATACCTTAAGAAGTTCATAATCATCAAACCATGACTAGAAAAAATACTCAAAGAAATCCTATACAGAGAAAATGATACAAACAACACCAAGGAACCAGAAGATTGAATACATCAAACAAGATGAACATTTAAAAAAAAAGGAAAAATAAAGGAAATGGGAATAGAAAAATAACCCAGTGACAAGAATGAATCAATTCTTCTCAGTAATAACTCTCTCATGTAAATGATCTGAAGTCTCCCATGAAAGAGATTGGCAAACTGGATTAAAAAATAAAACCCACATATATGTTGAATGCAAGAGACACACCTAGTCAGAACTCATAGACTAAAAATCAAAGGATGGAAATTGTTATTCCCTGTAGCAGAAGACTATAAGCAAGCAGTAGTAGATATTCTGTTTGCAGACAAAGTGGACTTTAAGCCAAATCTGGCCACAAAAGAAAAAAACAGTTACTACATACTGGTAGAGGGAACAATTCAGCAGAAAATGGTAATAACTGTAAATATATATGCAATGAATCCTGTCACACTGCTACTGTACAGAAAAGATCAAATAAACATCAACACAATTACAGTAGATGACTAACACATCAGCCACAAATAGGACAACTTGAAAAAAAATCATTAAGTACCAATATTGACATTCACTTTAGAATAAATTAGTTTAATAGATATTTATAGCAATTGCAGTTAATTAATCAATGGTCAACTTGGGTGGGAATGCCCAGCTGAAATGGAGTTAGCATGGCTCTGGGCATGGAGGATCCACTTAAGAATTGTGGCCAGACGGAGAACAGAATTTTATGCTGATCTCTTTGAAAGAGTTTCATTAGTGCTGATTTTCATTTTGGCCACTTTTCTCCAAATAAGCTTCAGCTGTTCTCTTTGGCTGAGCTTCGGTGTTCACCTTTGCCAAGGTTGGCTGCTATGCTCTTTGGAGTTCTGGTCTTTGCCTTCATTTTGAACTTCATCTCCTGGTTTTTGGCTGAAACTTCAGCTTCTAGCATTGGCCTTCCAGTCTGCCCATGTAGACTCTCTAGCCTCCAGCAACAGGACTTGGGCTTTAAAGCACAGACCCTTCAGTCTTCCAATTTCAGATTCCTCAGCCTCTTGATACAGACTTATGTGAGATGTTGCAGTGGACTCCAAGCCTTTGGCTGGACTCCTACAGGACAGTGCCAGGGATTCCAGACCCTTGGCTATATTCTTTGGTTCTCTATAGTGCAAACAGATATCTTGCCCTCCTCTACATTTGACTCTGTGAGCAAATATTGTAAGCTACTCTTGTAAATTTCTGCGTCCTACATTAAATCTGTTCTCTTGTAAACACTAACACAGTATTTTACCTAAAAATACTAGAATAGGGCTAGGGTTATAGCTCAGAGGCACAGAGCCTGCCAAGCAAGTGCAGGGTCCTTAGTTCGATTCCCGGCACCAAAAACAAAACAAAACAAAACAAAACAAAACAAACAAACAAAAAGAATGGAACCAAAATAACAAAATACATATACTTCTTAGTAGTGCATAAGATTTTCTCCAAAATAGACAATACACTAGGCCATAAGGCACATCAAAATAAATACAAATAATTTAAACAATCTCATGCATATTATAGATCATAATACAATGAAAGTAAAAATGAATGGAAAAAGATACCACAGAAATTACTCAGAGTACTCAGTATATAGAGGTTAAAAATTACTCTTGAAAAATTAATGATCAAGAAGTCGAGATTAAAATTTCTTAGTATCATATGATGATAGCAATAAAATACCAGAATTTATGAGATACTGTGTAAGCAATCCTAAGAAGGAAGTTTATAGCTCTGAAAGCCCACATTAGAAAAAGTGTGATCCCAAATAAATAACCTAATGATGCACTTGAAGTTTCTAAAAACCACAATCCAAATCCAAACAGGTATAAGAAAGAAAAGTATAAAGATCAGAGTGGAAGTTAATGAATTTGAGACTTAAAAAAAAAGAATCAATGAATTGAAGAGTTTGTGGTTTGAAAGGATAAACAGAATAGACAGGTCCTTAATCAGTGTTACCAAAAAAAGGGAAAAAAAGACCCACATCAGCACAATCAGAAGCAGAAAATGTGAAATCACAGAAGACCCTGCCAAAATCCAGAAGATCGTAAATAATTACCTTCATAACCTGTATTCCAACAAAACGAAGAATCTAGAAAAAAATGGATAGATTCATAGCCACATAAGAATTACCAAAATTGAGCCAAAAATTGAAATCCCTGAGCAATTCAATAAAAGGCAGTGAAAATGAGGCAGTAATAAAACTAGAAAAAAAGAAGCCCAGAACCCAATTGCCCAATGGATTCACCACTTCATTTTACAAGAATTTTAAGAGTTACTTCCAATATTCCTCAAACTTTTCCATGAAATTGAAAGGGAAGGAATGCTGCCAAATTCATCTGTGAAAGGTAGAATTAACCTGATACAAAAACCAAAAGAGGATTTAACAGAAGAAAAAAAAAACACAAATTAATTCCTTAGTGAATATTGTTGTAAAATTCTTCAACAAGATACTTGCAAACGGAATGTAAAAAAAATCAATAAAAAGTTCTTGCATCATGACGAGGAATGCAAGAATGACTTGACATTGCCAGGGAGTTAGCTCCAAGGCACAAACGCCTGCCTGGCAGGTGGGAGGTTGTGAGTTCAATCCCCAGTTTAAAAAACAAAACAAAACAAAACAAAAAAACAAACAAACAACAACAAAAAAACCAATATTAACAACAAAAACTAATAGTTTTACATATGTGAAGGACCACCAAATTGCCCTCCCCCAGACCCAAATGCGATTGCATTTACTTGTGAGCATTGCAGGCTATATAGAGGTAAGTTCCATAAGTTGACTTTTGGTTTGAATAGTGAGTCTGGCCAAGGCTGTGTATGTATTTTCATGGAAGCAAGTGGGTAGTATGTTGGGCTAGCATTACTCCTCACCAGCAGAGTTGGGCCAAGTTGCCCATAAAACTATGGGGCTAAGATTTGAGATAACATCTTCATCAAGGTCTGTTTGCCTTCAGAGAAAATTGCTTCCTGGGATTAACTGTAGAACAGGTTACTTGTTAATCACCACCTTAACCTGGCTGTTTTGCTATTTCACAAGGATGCTTTGTTCCCTCTTTTACAAGCCTTGCCTGCCTAGTCACTTATGTAGCACATTCAGCCATAATTCCCTCACGATTTTCCTCAATGAGAATGTGGTCAATAAATACCGAAGTTCTAGCTCCCCAATGACTTTTTGTTCCCTACAAACAACTAGCCTTCCCAGATACCCATTGAATCATCGTTTTGTCTCTTGCTCTTTCCTTTTGCCAAGCACTATAACACCTTGAAGGAGATTAGGGTCCACTGCAGGGGTTCCTGATAAACATACGTAGATAAATGTAATAAATCGCATAAACAGAAGTTAAAAAAAAAAAAAGCTACATGGTCATCTCAAAAGGAGAAGAGGCCTACAAAAAATCCAACATCAACTTACCACAAAATTCTTGAAAGCCATTTACAATGAGCTCACTACTGAAATTGTACTAAATGGGGAAAAACTGAAGTAAATTCCACTAAAAACAGACACAGGACAAGCAGTCCACTTTCACCACTCTTGTTCAATATATGTAGTACTCAAAACTTTAGTCAGTCTCTTGAAATTAGGCAAGAGAAATAAATAAAAAGGATTTCCATAGGAAAACAAATTAAAATATCCTTATTTTTTAATGAGTTGGTACATTACATAGGAAACTCTCCCCAAAAGAACACCACCAGAAGATACTTAGAACTAATAAATAAAATCAGCAAAGTGATGAGACATGAAATAAACACATAAAAGTTAATAGTGTTTCTGTATACAAAGAATTAACCTACTAAGAAGGAAATTGGGATAACAAACCTATACACAGTAACTTCAAAAATATTCAATATCTTGGAATTACTCTAACTAAGGAAATGAAAAAGCTCGGTAGTGAAAGCTATATTGCTCTGAAAAAAAGAGGTTGAAGAGGACATTAAAAATTGGGAAGAGATCAGCTGTTCTTGGACAGGCAAAACTACCATTGTCAACATGACTATATTTCCAAAAATGATGAATAGATTTAACAATCTCTATAAAAATACCAGTAGCTTCTTTCACAGAAATAGAAAAACAATTCTAAAATATATATGGAATCCAAAGAGATCCAGAATAGCCAGAGTAATACAAGGCAATAAAAATGAGCACAAATGAGAAATGGAAAAAAAAAAGATGTGGTATTTTATACAATGGAATACTACTCAGCTATTAAGAAAGACTGCATCAAGGCTTTTATATGTAAATGGATGCGACCTGAAACCATACTCATAAATGAAATAAACTCACATGTGTAAATACCGTATTGTCTCCCTAGTGTAAGAAACTGAGAGAGCAAATAAGATTCAAAATCTACAATAAATATTGTGTAAGCATAAGAAACTGCTCAAAGGGGAAAAGTAACTGGGGTAAGAGAAAGGAGGAAAGAAAGAAAGGAAAAAAAATATAAATTTATATATATATATATATAAATTTATATATATATAAAACATAAATTTATATATATATATATATGATAGCTAAGATGACTATACTACTAATTCTATTAGTTCTTGGAAAAGAACAGTTAATACTCATGATTAGATCAATTTAATCTGGTAATCTGAACAACACTTTTGAAGATACAATATGTAAAACAACCACTTTGTAAACTGGTATGAAATTTTCTCAAAAAAATAATACAAATTCCATTTTGACTCAGTAACATTTCTCATGGATATCTTCCCCAAAGAACTAGCCATCACATTAAAATGCTTCAGTATATGTGTACTTATGTGTATAGCATCACAGCTCATAATAGCGAAATCATAGAGAAAACTTATATGCCAATTAATAGATTAATGGATAAAGAAAATTGTATATCTATCTTTCTTTCTATCTATTTCAACAATTAAGAAGGATAAACTTGAACCATTTGTAAGAGAGTGGATGGGTCTTGAGACCATAATGCTAAAGGACATACACTAGTTATAAAAGGTTGAATTTTACATGATTTTTCTAATATGAGAAACCCAAATTATAATTAATTTAAGGGAGAAAATAAAGAGTCATGATAAGAAACAGGAAGGTAGATGCTATAGGATGGAATGGGAATCTGGGGAAGGAGGAATTGGGAAGGGAAAGAACCAGGGAGATAACAACTTATCAAGACATGATTAAGTATGTATATACATCAAGTCTCCAAGCTCAATGCAATCAGTGTGTATTATGACATGTACTAATAAAAAATAATAAACAACATAAAAATTAAAATCAAAATCCAGATTCTGTGACCTAACCATTTTAATAAATAGAATTTGTCACTATGGGAGACAGAACTATAAAATTAAAAGGACACCTTGGATAAATTGATTAAAATTGTCTCTAGATGTCCCCCCAATGCATCATGCAGTCATAGCAGAGTGTTTTTCAGAGATGGCTGGATCTAAAATTTGTAGTGTTGGGATCAAGGGTGTGTGTTTACTAAAACAGTCCATTGATTGGTTTGGCATAGTTCTGGCTAAGATTAAGGGTGTGATTGGTGCACCTTACCTAGGGCAGGTAGCCTGCATGAAATTTATGAGATAGACTGCTAATGCGCTCTTGCCTGCCTGCTTAGCATGGACTATTTCTCCTCTATCATTCCCTTCTGCCATATCATGTCACCCTGCTCTGGAATCAGCCAACTGTGAACTGAAATCTCTACAAACTGGGAGTCGAATAAACTTTTCCTACTTTAACTTCAGGCATTTTTTCTCAGCAATGAGAAAAGCAACTAAGATAGACACTAAGTGATATGGGCTCTGAGAGAATAAATATATCACTGGATATTACATATATAGAAAAGACCTTATAGAGATGTATATTTTGAGTTGATCTTGGAGCTCAGTGGGATTCTAACATGAAATCAATACACCTCATATGTGATAGCAATGATAATGTGGAAAAATGCTCTGAAACTATTCCTTGGTGGACTCCCTAATGTTGGATAAGTACAACTTGGGGCCCCAAAGGGTGTCATCTGAGTAAACTGAGATTCAGTGACATGAGTTTCAGAAAGGTTATATCAGTTATGAAACAGATAATTAATTTAGACATTAACTATGTTCTGAAAGATCAAATTCATTATCCTAGTAAGAGTAACTTCCTGCAAAATGCACTAGATGCTTACTATTTCATTTACCAGATGAGAACTCATTTAGTGATAGATTTACCTCAATTAGCATTATGAATAATTAACAGCATGTTTCTTTATGGCAAAATATTCTTCTTCATCTGTTGACTAGGAATACTTGCCTATGGCTATTATAAAGATAAATTTTAAATAATTTGTTAATTTTTTGAATGAAAATATTGAGTGTGTATAGTTCCAGGCATTATGTTCTGCATCAGACAAATAAGCACAAGAAATGAAGGGCTAGGTATCTATTAAACTCATAGACTACTTAGGTCCTTATTTCCTTTATTAAAAGTATTCTATATGCTGCAACATTATTAACTTTTTTATTGAGACAGGATCTCGTATGTAATTCAGGCTGCCCTTGAACTCAGAATATAGACCAGGCTGGCCTCAAATTCACAATGATCTTCTTGCTTCAGTCTTTTAAGTGCTCAGATTACATGTGTACATCATCACACCCGGTTGATTACATGTGCTGCAACATTAAAATGCCTAGACAAGAGCATCCAGCTATTAATGCAAGTCGTCTTATTTTTCTTCACTTTATCTGCAAATGCACACAATATGTTCCTATACACATGCAAGTTGTAATATTTCCCTCCTTGACCTCCTTCTGTTGTTAGAATTTCAAAGTTATTTTTCAAAGTACAAAAATATCTTCAAGCTAAATAGTCTTATCACAGAATAGAATCTGATGAAAAAACAGAGTCTGACATTGATTTAATACCCAATCTTGCCCTTGGGTATGTGAATCACATAGCAATGTGTTTTAAAAACTCATGTTGCACATTTTTGATTTAAAAGTCTTTGGAGAAAAGTAGTCCCAGACAAGCAAGTATGATTCATACACTGTAAAATTCAGAAATGAGTGTGTAGAAAACATGTCCTAAATACTTCCCATTCAGACAGATTGAATTCCCTTGGAACACAGCATGTGAGAAACCTTAATCCTAGCAGTGTGTGATCAACATGCTGCTCCTTTTCAGGTATGGTTTAATCACTCCCCTATGGTATGATTGGACAGAAGACATAGAACACTGAAGTCTTCACCTCCAGCCTTCATGATATGATTAGGCATTCCCTTGACACTTATTGTGGGATTTCTGCAGATAACATTATAATCAGGTGAGGAAATGCACATGCAACTAGCATTTATTAAGCTTATTTCTATTAGCCACAGAACAGCAAACTACATTATATATAACACAAATAACTGGGAAAGAATGCATTGACCAGTTACTTTCATGTAAAATGCATCAATGCTCTTCAAACTTAAAGTTTTTCTTCCCAGACTGACTTCTGATCTGAGATACTGTTGCAGTAGATGCAGAGCATAATTTACCTGAAGGTATTTAATCTTAGGTGTCTATTCACAGCTTAGACCTTCTTGTTTTTATAGACTTGTCGCCATTTTTGTTGTTCACTTCAGAATGCTGATGATGATTTTACTATGGAAAATGGATGTGATAACAGTGCTGTTCATAAGGTGTGATCTCTTGGGGTCATATTTTATCAGCATGCAAACTAACACTGGTTAATAGTAATGGCTTTGAATCATAGAATCATGGTTATAATCTTCAGTAGCTCTGAAATTCCTGCCAAGTTAATTAATATTCTGACAATTTATAAAATGGAAGTAATTATCCCAAGATTTCTGTGAAAATTATTACATATTAGAAAACCTAGAATTATGTCTGAAACAAAGTATGTACTCACAAAATACTAGTTAGCAATTTATTAGTTCTGGGTCATTTGGAAAATATTGAGGAATTACAGTAACATTTGTGCTTGCCAGTAGTATGACTATAAAGGGGTTCTTTTAACAGGTTTTGCTGATAAAGTCTATAATCTAGATCAAAATTATATAGCTCTTTTTAGCAAAACACTCTATTTTAAGGATATTCACGAGATGCTAGGTGAAAAACCTTTTCTTTTTAGGTTTATTTTGGGTAATTAGGACAAACGTCAATTGCACAGAAAATATGATATTTAATTTACTTAAATCAATTTATTTTATTTAAAAGAAATGATAGCTAAAGTACTGGAACTTTTCATGTAAATTCATGAGTTATATGTGTGAATGCCTATACTAAGTGGTGTCATGATCCAAATTATGTATAAAAAATGGCTGTGTGTTTAATTTAAAAACCTAGCTGGAAAAGTACATCTAGAATGGTAAAAAAAAAAATCTAAAATTCCTTCTCTTCATAAACATATTGAAAATACTACCAAAAATTTTCAAAATCAACTATTTTCACAACTCTGGAAATAACCCAAAATTTGGAACCATGTGAAAAGAGTTTAGTTTTAAAAAATGACTATATCTTGGTAAAACCAATGAACTCTGTTCTTTATAACTTGGCATATTGCTGTTTCATTCCCATTCTGCTGCAATCTCTATTTCCTACACCCATACCACTGTTGGGGCTATGCAAACCAAATTTCTAGTATTTACTAGAAAATTAGATTCAATTTGAAACTCCCACAAAACCTGTGTACCTACAAAAACTGGCACCATTTGAACTGACTGGCAATAACTTTGGAAAGTTTATTCTCTGTGACTGTGTTTATTTGCCTCAAGAGAGAACTCCCTCTCAGTAACAGCCCTAATAATGTAGCTTGTTTCTAAAACAATCAGAGGCAGCTACATAGGACCAGCGCTAATAAGGAGATTTAAAAAAAAATTTAGAAGGTTAAACTGAAGAATGAGTATACAAAATAGGACTTTGACCATCTGTTACTGGTAATACTGCAGGCCACATGCATGTTGAGGGATTCACACAGTGATGGTCCTAATCTTTCACACCTGAATAATTTTGAAACTCTGCACAACCAGAAAACTAAGACAGAATGGTACACTACTTGCTTTTAAAATGGTCAAATCACCAAAATCCATCAAAGACTGTATGTAGTCACCATCAAAACAAGAATGACATTTTCTGCATAGCTAGAAAAAAATCATAAAATTCATATGGAAGCAAAATTTCCTGAAGAGATAAAGCATTCCTGAGAAAAAATGGCAACTTTTGAGGTAGCTCAATACTGAATTCAAAATGCACTACAAAGCATTATTAACAAAAAAAAGAAAGAAAAAAAAGATGTTGCTGTGGGTATGGTCCTGTTTTCCTCCCAAAGCCTCATGTAATCATGGATGGACTGGGTCTGGCATTTGTGATTGCTTTGTTGTCTAGTGCTGGGATTGGCGATGTGAGTGCTGCACCCGCCCAGGGACAGAGCTGACATACAGGGTAAGGGGGAGAGGAAGGTGTGTCTTCTCTCTCTTGCCGGGTTCATGCCTTGCTGCTTGGCGGCCACCATGAATGTCTGACCCGCTACACCACATGTCTTGCAGTCAGCTGAATAGGACTAAAACCTCCACAAACTGTAAGAAATAAACTTTTCCTTTTCTAATTTTGGGCGTCAGGTATTTTGTCTCAGCAATGAGAGAAAAAGTAACTAAGACAGATGTATAGACCAAAACATCATAGAAGGTCCAGAAATATACCCACATAAATACAACTGTCTAATTCTTGACAAAGTTGCTAATATGTATTGTGGAGAACAAATGGTGATGGAAAACCTTATTGTTTACAAAGTTTGCCAAAACATGTGAACATAGATCAGGAAAAGAAAAAAAGTATTATAAATCTTATAATACTAAGTGTAAGGAGATATCATGAGATTAATAAAAGTTATTGTTGGCCTCTACAAATACAGGAGATGCTCAAAGTTGGACCCATTAGTTTCCAGATATTTATTAGTACACTGAACTGTGGCATAGGTAACCTTGGTTACTGAGATTGTGGCACATACATTTTCAATTTCTTCTCTACAGGTCTGCAGTGCAGTGGGTTTTCTGTGATATATGACAGTCTCTAGGGTCCCCCATGTAGGATAACACCATATGTTGAGACAATGTCACACTATCTTTCTTTTCCTGGATTGCATATACATTTTTTATGAACTTTGTATATATGTAGATGATTTAAACTATATCACTACTTGCTAACCTGCATCTTTGGGCTGTACACAAGTCAATTTAAAATAGATCAAAAGTTTATAACTGTAGAGCATGAAGCTAAAACTGCTGCAAAAAACAGGAAGAACACATCAAAATATAGGTACAAGAAATAACTTCCTCATTTTGAGTCCAAGACTTTAAGAAATGATAACTAGAAAAAGCAAATGAGTCTGCATCATATTAAAACTTCTGGCATAGCAAAGCAAAAAGTTACTGAGCAAGAAGACAGTCTACAGAATTAGAGCAAATCTTTGACACCTATTCTTCTGACAGAGGAATATCCAGAATATAAACGTTAACCAGAATATACGGTGAATACTTAAATTTAAAAAAATTATTAGAGCAAAAAAATGCCTTGCTATTAATGTCCCTCAGAGTGTTACTGCTCACTTCAAAGACGCTTGCCTCATTTTTCTTGCCATCTTCTGAAGCAGTCCTGGAAATCCTTTTCCTGGATGTCTTTATGAAACAAAATTAAAAAAAAAAAAAACTGAATGCTTCTGCAAAGTTCCATGCAATGGAAAGGCATGTTGGTGTGTCTTCACCTACTTGATCTGGTTCTTTGAAACTTCTGGCTCTGGCCCAAAGTCAAAATGACCAAGAAAGATAAACATTTGAAATTGTTTTGAGATATCAAGGTGGCTACAACAGCATAATTAAACACACTCATGAGAAAAGGACTTCCAAATTGCTTTAAAAGTGGAAAAACAATGGGATACATGTGTTTGAAATAAAGAGAGGTGGGTATTTTGAAGGGGATTAATGGCAGTGTGATTTTTTCTGTAATATATGTTATTAAATTTTAAGCATTCATCATATTTTTAACATGTTGCTTTCAGGAAACTGAATTCTTTACAATAGTCCAATCCATAGACAGTCAAACAAACTAAAGAGACATTTCTCAAAACAAATGCAAATGGCCAATAACTGAAAAAAGTATTTAATATTTTTAGTTATCAGAAAATGCAAAGCAAAATTACATTAAGATTCTATCTCACTATAGTGAGAGGGCTACCACAAAAAATACAAAGAAAAATGCAATTTTCCAAACATGTGGAAAGGAAAACATTGTTCACTATTGATGGAAATGTAAATTAATAGTCACTTTGGAAGTTTAGAAGAGGTTCCTCAAAAAAACTAAAAAATAGTGGGAACATGACAATTATACCATTCTATGGTATACAACAGGAATACTTAAAGTCAGCATATTATAGAGATACCCATGTTTATTGTCATAAAATTCACAAAAGCCAAGATGCGTATAATGGAGAATTATTCAGTCATAGATCAGAATCGAATAATGTCATTTTTAAGAAAATGGACGAAACTGCAAATTATAATGATAAAAGAAATAAGTCAGGCTGAAATAGGCAAGCATCACATGTTTTACCTCATATATTAAATCATATGGTAGGGGACACCAAAAAATAGAAAGGAAACTATTAAAGAAGAGTTAAGAGATCTGGGGAGTGGGGAGTGGAGGGTGAGGGAATGTTAAAGAGGTGTCGAGTACTTTCAAAGTAGGGAGTATGTAAGCATGAAAATGCCACAATGAAGTTCATTATTGTGTATAATTAATTAATATGGGGGTTATGGCATGTGTCTAGATGACCCTGCAAAGACTCATATGGTCAAAGTTCAGGCTTTGTCAAAGGTGGCTAGAACTAGAGTGTGTGATTGATTCATGGTGCAACGCTGAGACTGAGAGTGTGTGATTACTAAATCGGTCCACTGATTGGTTTGGCACTGCCTGTAACCTGGAAGCCTAAATAGAGGATGAAAGGGTCCAGAAGATGCTATTACGGTCCCTTGCTGCTTTGCTACCTTCTTCCAATCATGAATATTCCCCTTTTGTGATACCTGTCTGTCATGCCACCCTGCCTCTGATCCAGCCATTTATGAACTGAAACCTCTATAAACTGTGAACCAAATAAAGCTTTTCCCCTTTAACTTTGGGTGTTGGTGCATCTTGGCAACAAGAAAAGTAACTAAGAGGTGGGGTTAATAAAAAATCTAAAGTTTAGAAGTACAAATAATGAACAAGAAATAGAGAGGCAATCAGACATTATCAATAAAAGCTAATGATTTTTCTTTGAGCGAGTGAAAAACTGACAAAACTGAATATAATGGCTAAGATAAATGGCAAGAAGATTTAAACTACTGAAATCAGGAATGAAAGAATCAATAATGATCTCAAAGAAATAATAGAATTTAGTAGACTTCTAAAAGAATACAGTGAACAGATGTATGTTAACAAACTGAAAATTGCAGTGAGACAGACAAACTCCTAAAACGATATAAAGAGATATCCAAGATATAAGAACCAATAAACTAAGAAAACTTGAGTAGCCATGTAACAAGTAATGGAATTGAATTACTAATCAGTAAAGTCCAATCAAGGGACACACAGCCCATGGAGCACATGGTCACATAGCCTCAGTGTGAATTTTACCAAACATTTAAAAATAACTATGAATACTTCAATATTAGAGATGAATAGTAGAGATTGAGAATTTTTTCAAATGTATTATAGGGTCATTATTACTTTTATATCACACCAAATAAACATACTAGGGAAAATATTCCCAAACATTATACTGATAAGATTTATGAATACAGATGTATCATAACATACAAAATTTAACAAAAATCTAATTAATTGCATTAACAACATATATAAGAAAGATTATGATCAATTATAATGTATCCATTAATCTAAGACTGTTTAAACATAAACAAATCAAGTAGATGGTATGGCATGTTATAGAGTAAAGAAAAAACAGTACACAATTACCTCCATACACACAGAAAAATATTTTGGAAATTCAGCATGCTTTTCTAATAAAAATTACCAGGAATACTAAGAATTGTAGGGAATCTGATAAAATATATGTTCGAAAACCTACACTTAACATCAGAATGATAGTATTAAAATGCGTAAAAAAGATGTTTATTGTGTCTCTCCTCTATATCATTCCCTTGAAAATTTCACACTATAAAATTAGAGGAAAAATTCAGATTAGAAAAAAATGTGTAAAGCTAACAAAAAGTGGCATAATCACACAAGCACAAAATCTTATAGAATCCATTAAGAAAAATTTTACAATTAATACATAAGTGGATAAAATGTTACAGGATATAAATTTGATAGACAAAAATCAACAGTGTTTCTATATTACATTGAATAATCGAAAAATGAAATTTCAAAGAAGGTTGAATTTACAAATACTAACAATCTAAAATACTTAAACAATTTAAGAAAGCTGTGTCATACACTAAAATCTGCAAAATGTTGAAATCTGAAAAGATCTAAGTAAATGCAAAGACATTGCATGCTTGTTGATTGGAAAGTTTAATGTTATTGACATGCCATTTTCAAACAATTCTAGATATATTCAGTGAAATCTTATTTAAATCTCAGCTGTACTTAGTGTTTTTATGTGTGGTGGAGTGGGATTGACTCTTTAATTTAAATAAATATTCAAGAGAAACTCTTCCTAGACAAGAGGAAGGAAATAAGGTTGAGCAGGAGGATAGTCTAAGGAAGAGTAGTAGAGGGAATGGATATGATCATAATATGCAACATACATTGAAAACCAATATTCTGTAAAATTAACAGGCATTAACAATAAAAGGAAAAATAATTTTGTATTCTCAAAAATGTATACCTGATTGATGTAATAATATGAAACTGGTAAACTTTTTGAAGTTATATTGCTCTCCATAGTGTTAGTGGGGCTCATCAGATCAGTAAATATAGAACAAAAATATTATCTTTCCTTGGAAAAAGTGAATTCACCAGCAAAGAGCATTCAGATTTCAACTGAACTATAGGCTCCTATGAGTCTCCAACCTGGTGGCCCACATTGCAGATTTTTAACTGGGAAGTCTCCATGACTGCATCCACAGACTCTTCATAATAAATCTCACACACACAGACACACACACACACACACACACACACACACACACACACTCCACACCTTCTGTTGTTCTATTTCTACAGAAAACTCTGACAAGTACAGAGTGGGACACAATTCAGCTCATAAACACATAATAGCTAGCAAAATTTTAAAGAGACATCATAAAAGTTTAAGATTTGTGCACATCTCTGTGGTATATGATAAAGTAATATCTTTTAGTAAATTCTGCAATCATCTTGTGCATGATAAAATTGTATTTTTGGTGTTGCAGGTATTAAACAGATCTCTTTTAAATAGAACACAAATTTTGGGAAAAAAGTCTAATATAAAAAAAAATACCTACACCTATATTGTACTGATCAAGAAAAGACTAAAAACATACTCTTTAATTTATGAAACCGGGCTGAGAATGTAGCTCAGTGGCACAGCACCTGCCTGGCAAGTGCGAGGCCCTGAGTTCAATTTCCTGTAACAACAACAACAACATATGAAACAAGACAAAGATGCCCCATTTCTTTCTCCTATTTATTTATATAGAGACAAAGTCTTACTATGTAGCCCAGACTGGCCTTACACTCATTGAGTAACAGAGGATGGCCCTGAACTCACAGCTATTGTTTTACTTCAGCCTTCTGAGTACTGGGATTGCAGGTGTGCACCACCACACCAGGATCCTCCTCTTACTTAAAATATCACTGCAAGTCTTAGTAAAAGCAATTAGGCAAGTGAAGAAATAATTGTCAACCAAATTGAAAAGAAAAATGTTATTTTTTTTGTGGTTTGGTTTTGACATACTTTGATACAAAGTAAAACCTAAATTCTTCATGAAAATAGCTGTTGGAAGTTATAAACAATTTCAGTAAACTTGCAAGATACAAAATACAATAGACATTAAAATTCTTACGCATCAATAATGATTTTATTAAAATTCAAAAAGCAATTCAATTGACTTAAAAATAGTAAGATAATTATTTTAAATTAAAAATTTATCCAATAAGGTAAAACATTTAACTATAAAGCACCAATGAAAGAAACTGTAATTGACACACAGAAAAGGGTAAAGATATTCCAAGTTCACTGGTCAGAAGAATTAGTATAAAGAGTTTATGCTATCCAAATTGATCTATAAATTAATGCAACCCCCATCAATAAAAAAATCAAAACAATAGAAGTTGGTAAGGACACAAAAAGACATGGAATAGGATAGTGATCCTGGTGGGTGGGGTATAAAGATGGAGGCATTACAGTATCTGATATCAAAATGTGCTGCAAAACAATACTAACTAAAACAGTGTGGTACTTGCATAAAAACACATAGAACAGAACAGGAACTTGGAAATTAATCTGTATACATGCAGTCAATTGATTTTTGACAAAGGCATCAAGAGCACACAGTGGGAAAAAGACAGTTTCTTCAACAGATTATGCTGGCAAAATAAAATATACAAGTGCGGTGAGATGATGTATGTATATCTGTAATCTCAGCTTCTCTGGAGGCTGAAGGAACAGAATCACAAGTTTGAGGCCAGCGTGAGCAACTTACCTATACCTTGTGTCAAAATAAAATAGAAATAAATGACTGGGGATGTTGTTAATGGTAGAAGATTTTCCTAAGATTAACAATGCTGTGAGTTTGATTCCCAGTATCTCTCTCTCTCTCACACACACACACACAATACAAACATGTAGAAGAATAAAAGAATAAAACTAGATCTTTTTTAACATCTTACACAAAACTCAATTGAAAAATGGTTCAAAAACCTAAATAGAAAGTCCCAAGCTATAAAATTATTATAAGAAAATGTAGAAGAAATACTTCAAGATGTCGATGCAGGCAGTGTTTTTTTGATAAGACCCAAAGGAACAGGCAACAGAAGAATGTTACTATATCAAACTAAGAAACTTCTACACAACAAAGGAAATAATCAACAGGGCTAAGAGACAAAATGGGAGAAAATATATGACAACTATTCATCAAAGGAGTTAATATCTGGAATATACAAGAATCTCAAAAATAAATGACAATTCAGATCAGACTAAAGATCTAAATAAACACTTCTCTAAAAGAAGACATACAGACGGCAAGCAAGTGTATAAAAATATGTTCAGTATCATTTATAATCATGAAAATGCAAATCAAAACCACAATGATATGTCACTTTAATGCAGTTAAAATGGATGCCATCTAAAAGGCAAAAAACAATTAGCAAGCATATGGAGAAAAAGGCAACACTCAAACATTGTTGGTGAGATTTTAAATAAGTACAGCCATTATGAGAAAAAATATAGAGATACTAGATATAGAACTACCACATGACCCAGTAATTCCACTAGTGGGTATATACTCAAAGGAAATAAAATCTGTTTATATAGACACATGCACTCACATGTTTATTTTTGTACCATTCATAATAGCAAAGATAACCAAACTGACCTAGAATTCTATCATTTTATGAATGAAAAATGTGACATATGTAAGTATGATATATATGTATAAAATGTATGTATAATGAAATATTATTTAATCATAGAAAAGAATTTCTCTCATCAATCAAATCATGGATGGAACTGGAGGTTATTATTTAAGTGAAATCAGACAGATACAGAAATACAATTACAGCATGTTCTCATTTGTTTGTGAAGGCTGAAATGTCAGTGTCATAAAAGAATGGAGTGGAATATTGATCACTAGGGCCTGGGGAAAGTATAATGAGAGGGAATGGAAATAGATAAGGGATACCAAAACACAGCCAGGAACAACTAGCTCTAAAATAGCACAGTAGGATAAGTATTGGTTACAATTGTATTTCAAAATAACTAAAAGAGCATAAAACTCCCACCACATATAAAAACAATTTCTGTTTGAGAAGGTGGAAGTGCTTATTATCCTGATTTGATTGTTACACCCTGTATTCATATGAATAGAGTGAATTTTCATAATGTACTTCATAAAAATGTATAAATATTATGCCTCAATTAAAAGAAAACAGAGAAAAACTAAACATTATAGAACCACTGGGAAAATTATGAAGAACCGCATAGGGTTTCAGTATATGAGAGCTATACCTGTATTTATTATATTATTTTAAACTGACAAGTAAAAACAGCAAATGTGATAATTGAGATGGATCGTCAACTTGATTGACTTGGGAACTGCCCTGGGGATTAGTGAAGCACATTTGTAGGTGTGTCTGTTTGGGTCATATAGGCACGACATTGGGATCTTTTGTGCTTTTTATTTTTATTTTGGTTTCTGTTGTTTTGTATAGGATGGGGGCTGATCTTCTCTCAAACAATATGACAATGTAGTGGAGTATCTTATCTTTTAAAAATAAGTTCAAGAAAGTAGTCAAGAATTTTGTTCTGTACTCCACAAGCAATCTTTAGTAAAAAAAAAAAAAGTATAGAAAAACATTAAATAAATAAGAAAATCTTGAAAAATTTGATGTAAATTTGCCTTGATATTTAGATCCATTTCAGGGAAGAGAAAACACTGATCTGTGTAAAAAAATCATTACCAAGTTAAATGAGGAGCTATGAACTGTTGTGTTCCAGTGGACAGTTTGCAGAACATTCTGAGACTGACATGTTGGTTGATATTAAGCTTATGTCATCTAAAGGAGCACACTGGCAGTAACTTTTCAGTAAGAATTTCAGCAAATAGTCTCAAATGTAACTCCTTGCCTAAGAGAAAGAGTAGAGACCCATAGACCCAAATTCTTCACTCATGTAAGTGCTTGATCCAGTTTACACTAGCTCATGAATGCTATTACATTTTTAATCACTTTTAAACTATATTTTATTAATAACCATTAATGAGAATTAAGTCATATAAGTTTAGAATATACAAAACCCAAAGACAATATGTATTCAAAATTCATCACTTTCATATTAATTCCACTAAATTTTGCTCTTAGCTATGCTCTTGAAGTTATTGATAACTATTTTGTCTGTATGATTAAAACACTGTGCATTAATGTGAATCTTTTGTTACCTCCATATTCATTGGTAATATCTTAAATTGAAATTGAGCATAAAGTATTTACACCATGATATCTGGTAAATGCTCCAAGGGCTTTGTTGATTTTCTAGGTGAAAAAATAATATTTCAAATTAAACATCGGTCATATGTAGTAACTATGATGTAGTGTAGAGTACAAAAAATAAAAACGGAATTACTTGTAAAACCTTGAATTTTTTCCTTTACTCTACAGATCTCTGAATGTTTAAGCACATGGAAAATGAGACCTGTAACAATCAATATACCCATTGTCACATGAACTGAGGGTAATACAGTCAAATTTCAATTTCGTATCTTATACTCTTAAATTACAATGAATTTCTTCTTCAGTATTATTATTATGTTTGATAGCACTATCAAGTAAACACAGATTAGGCTTGGAGGAAAAGAATAAAATTACATAGAAGTACTAAAAAGAATCATTTCAGTGAGTGATGAATAACTGACTCATAAATTGAGTTGACCATAATTAGTGTCTTAAGCTATGTTAACAGAAATCAACAAGTGGTCTACGGCCATACCACCCTGAACATGCCCGATCTCGTCAGAAATCAACAAGTGTTCTGTGAGCCTAAAAGCTACATGCATTTTAAAATGAAAAATATTGTGCCCTTTATTGTCACCTAAAAGTTACACATGACACATCATTTATGGTGCCCTAATTTATAATATATACAGAAATACTGTTTTTTGTATATGAAGTTTATGAACATTTAACAAAATTCCATTGCTCTCATCTCACTAAATAATTCTTCAAATACAGTCCTATTATTCTCTTTCTTTCTTTTCCTCTACCTCTCTCTCTCCCCCTGCTTTCTGTCTTTCTTTCTCTTTCTCTCTCAATCTGTATCTATTTCTCCTGCATTCCCTGACTAGGACTTTAACTGAATAAGAGTAGTTTTGTTTATGAAGTTCAGCATTGTACTCCTAGGAGCTAGAGAAGTAACTAGCACATAGCATTCAATAAATATTTGCCAAATAAATGAATGAATCCATTTCTTTCTGTTACTATGAAATAATTCTAATTCCTTCATCTAAAAACTTTCCTATAAGTAACCTCATTGAACTCTGTTCATCAGTTATTGAACTGATAGCATTCATTACAGTTTTAGATTTTTGTATGCAATGCTCACAGTTTTTCTTGCAGTCATAATTTCTGCTTTTCTAGTTACTTTAAAACACAATATAGGAAGGCTAGAGAGAAAATTTTCCATGGTTTAAGAGAGCAGAGAGTGTATTCAAATCCTTGTTATTCTACTTCCATCATTTGTAACAGTAGACATGTTACTTATTTGTTCCAGACTTCGGATTCTTTAAATATAAAATCTGTGGTATTGTACAAGTTAAATTAAAATAAAATATGAAAAAGAATTTAGGAAATGACTGGTGAATAGAAACTCATAAATAAGCATTAGCACTCTTATATGCTTTTTTGATTTCTGGGATCAAAATTATTGATGATAGTTGGGTGTATTTCCTCAGTTGTAAGTTATTCCAAACTAGCCTTACAACAAATTGTTTGGTTAAGCATAAGGAATGAAAGTACATTTATATTTTGTTAGAGTGTTCTATGAACATGCATATACTACTTCAATTCTTAGAAGCTGAAATATCCTTTACCTTCAAAATTTCTCCTATTGATGTTTGCTAGCATTCCACTTTGTTATGTAATGCTGTATCACCTGAAGTTTCAAAGTTTCATGTTAACCCATTTGCACACCATACATAAATCTGTCTATAACTAGTAATTTATGAATTATAGGGATCTTTGAATATCTTTTTTATCTTTGGAGCAGATAAAATTTATCACTATGAATGAAGTAAAGAAGTAAAAACAAAAATGGAAACATCAACTGTGTTTTCTGGCAATGCCTATTGACAAAAATGTCATAATATGTTTTAAAAGGAAGTAAGGAGCAGAGTTAAAATGCTGAGTGCATAGTTTATTGTAAATGCCTGAATCAGAGCAAACAGTCAGTGAAGGGTCAATGTAACAGCCCATTGATCTGTATGAGCACATTTGCTAAAGCTAGTAATAAATTTCCCAAGAGCCACAGTAGTGATTCTTTCAAATATTTGTGATATCTTTTTGCATAAGGCAACTGACCAGATAGTTTAGTAGAATTTTCCTTTTATTGGTGTTAGCAGAATGCCAGTAAACATGGGCCTACAATAAGGATTTTAAATATTATTTCTACAAATTTAATTTTAGTTAATGCATGTTTAAAGCAAATATGTCAGATGGTGATCTTGGGAAATAGTCAATAATATATTGTTCCAGTGATTTTAAGAAATTCATTCTAAGCCGGGCGTGGTGGTGCACGCCTTTAATCCCAGCACTCGGGAGGCTGAGGTAGGTGGAGCGTTGTGAGTTTGAGGCCGGCTTGGGCTACAACGCGAGCACAAGGTCGGTCTGAACTACATAATGCGACCCTGCCTCGAAAAACCAGGGCAGGGAGTTTGGCTCAGTGCCTTAAGCGCCTGCCCTGCAGGCGTGAGGTTGTGAGTTCAATCCCCGGTGCTGCAAAAAAAAAAAAAAAAAAATTCATTCTATTCAGAGAGTAATTATAGAACAATGTGACAATTGCTATAACAGAAGTATACAAAGACTTACTGGAGAATTGAAATAATCTTCTTAATAAAAAATCTTTTAGAAGATTTCAGATAGACTTTGAAATATAACTAGAAAAGTAAAAACAGAAACAGACTTGGCCCAGAAGAGGGTATGACTGAGTAGAGAAAATGAAGTAAATTGAAGAACAGTGTCAAGAAAATACAGGCCTAGCTTAGAGAATAGCAGTGTTGTGGTGGAGAAATACTGCAGAAACTCCATTATCTGAGTTCTTATCCTCTACACTATTATATCATGCAATCAAAATTAAAATAGCAAGAGATAATGAACAAACATATGAAACCCACAGCAACGACACTGAAGGAAAGCACAAGAAAATTTCTCAAGACTACTATTTATGCATGAATAATTTCTGTCACTACTGAGTAAATCTTTATTCTTCTCTTAGTTCTTCAAATCATCACTCATATTACTATTCAAGGAAATATTCCCTTGTGTTAATCATACATGGTTTATCTGTTTTAATTCTTGGTAGGGTTTCAATATAACATGAACAGTTACATTTGAATTTCAGCCAAATTATGACTTTTCAAAATTATATATGTGTGTTTAATATTGTCCAAATTCTTCCTTTTATTGGGTATGTAATGATACCTTTTTTCTATTCTGTGGCTGCTTTTAACAATTTCTCTTACCACAATTTTCTTAGGACTTAATTTTTTTTTTTTTTTTTTTTTTTTTGGTACCAGGGATCGAACTCACAACCTAGCACCTGCCAGTTACCACAGTTTTCTAAAATTACATTAAGATAATCCTGGAGTGAGTTCTGTGTTTATTGTTCTCTACACTGAATTTTTCTATGCCTTCAAATTATTCTCTGGTTATTTTCTCTACAGTGCCTAATTTGTATATTATGGACAACATAATTTTATTTCAGATATTGTTTTCACCTCTAGTAAACTGGGTAGATTTTAAAGGATGTGGATACCTAGAAAGCACTAGGAAGACATATTAGTGTATATTTTTCCCACCTCCCTCTCTACTTTCTATGTACTTATGAAAATTCATTAATACAGCATCACAGTAGTTCTTTAACCCCAAATCACTTTGCCAGGTAATTTTAGGTACTGTTCCTCATGGTAAAATGTAAAAATGCTAGCACCACTGTGGGGAAAAAGGAACGCTTCTCCATTTTTCGTGGGAGTGTAGACAAGTGTAACCATTGTGGAAAACAGTGTGGAAAGTCCTCAAAAACTAAAACTACTCATTCTACTCCGGTATTCCTCTCCTTGTTTTCTTCCTGAAAGAATTAAAAGCATTGTACCACCGTGATATATGCACAGTGATATATGCACATGTCCATAGCAGCACAGTTTATAAAAGCTGGCCGGGTATTACAGTTGGAAACAGCCAGAGTGCCCATCAAATGATGAATGAACAAAAAAGATGTGTTCTTTTTTTACACATCAGAATGCTACTTTCCATGAAGAAGGATAAGTTTGAGACATTTCTAGATAAATGGATGAACCTTGAGACCATAGTTTTAAGTGAAATAAATTGGACACATGTTTAAATACTACAGTGTCTCTCTGGTGTGAGAAGCTAAAAGTATAAATAAGGATCAAAATGTATAATAGAAATTGGGAAATAGGAAGAAAATGTTCAAATGAGAAGGAGAACAAGGGAGGAAGGAGGAGAAAGGAAAAAAAGAAACAAGGAATAAAAGGAGACTAGAAGAAATAAATGGAAACAATTTTTTTGTGAATAAGGAGAGGAAGATGGGTTGAAGGTAGGGGAAGGGAATGGGAAATAAAAGAAGAATCAAGATATATAATGTATGGGTACAAATTCCCTATGTTGCATGTTATTATGTATATCTAAAATGCACTGACAAAAAATGTAAAAATCTATGAAGATATTTAAAGATGAAGACCTACTACAAACACTATAACTTCAATGCATGGGCATATACATCAGCATTCATGTAATCCCCTGCAAAAAAACACACCTATTTATGCATGTAGGTACACACACATACACATTTGAGACACACTTTTTTCCCCTAAGACAAGCTATTATATTTTTTTAAATGCTGTTTTGCTTCAACTTTGAGGTCCTGACTTGAAACTGCCTCAGTCCCCTTTTGAGCAGGTAATTAAATTCACATCCTCAGCCATTTCCCTTTTGTGTTCTCATACTCTAAACTACTGTATTCATGCCCCATCCATCCACCATGAGGCGCAGGTAATAGGCAAGCAGGTTTATCCAGTATGACCCAGAGCTCACTGAAATTCAAATTAGTCACCTTAAAACTGCTTGGTTGAAAAATAAATAAATAAAAGGGATTTTTCCACACTTTTTCTCTTGCTTTGCTTCCTAATTGGTCCCTTTGCATTTCCTGAGCGGATCAGTGTGACATATTGTATTCTTCTCAGAAACCAATGAAGTTTACCTCTTTCCTAAATTGTACTCTTTCTTGATATGTGTCTGGCCTTCACTTAAGGTAACATGCTTAGTGTGTTCCTAGGCTGTTAGAATATTATGACAAGATCAAACTGCCAAACCTTGAAATAACTCTAACAAAACAATATAAATATTCAACTATACTTACATGCTGTTTACTTACTGCTATGGTTTATACATTGTGTCAACTTGAGAAGTCTAGCAGCTTAATTAAGTAACTCAGCAGCTCCACATCCTGGGGTGTAGAGCACAGTTACCTGGTCATTGTTACAATTTGAGAAGGTCAGAAGTTTAACTGAGAGAGTCAGCAGGGAGCCAGGGGTCTTACTTTGTAAACATCCTCATCCTGTGCAAAGGAAGGCAAGGATGTTTGTGGATGCTACACCCACCCTGGGGGGGGGGGTCCTGTGTACTATATAAAGGAGGAGAAGAGGCTTGCTCGGCCCCACTTTGTACTCTGGATGCTTTTGCTTGGCTGCTGCCTTGAAGTGTTGTTCCTGTGCCATGCCACCCTGTCTTGGAGCCAGTTGATTGTGGACTGAAACCTCCAAAACCTGTAAGCTAAATAAACCTTTTCTTCCCTAATTTTGGGTGTCAGGTGTTTTGTCTCAGCAACAAGGGAAAAGTAACCAAGACACTTACTATATTTTCACCTGCATATTAAAAATGAGGTTATTTGGAATGATGACAAGAATCACCATATATCCTGGTTTTAAAGGAGATAAATGTCTATTTTTAGAATTTTTGAAGGATATATATTGTAGGCTCACTGAAAAATATGATCTAGTTCTTTTTTCTAATGTAGATAAGGTTGAGGATAGTTGAAAGTGGAAAATGACTTCTGTCAGAAAATAAGAGGTTTGTGAAACTCTTGAAAGGACAAAGGTAGTGAAGATAAGCTTTTCAAAAGGAAAAAGGAACTATGATGGGGGAAATGGGAAAGGAAGGAAGGGAAAAGGAAAAAAAATACAAGTTAGTTATGCTACTAGTGTCTCTTAATTCACCTTTTTAGGAAGGTTTGTGCTAATATTGATTGGAGAATTTTTTATGCCTATATTTTGTACTCTGAGTAACTTCTTTAAAGATAACAATACTCAATGTATTAACTATTGTTTTTTTTATTTAAGAGAAAATGGACACAGAAGAGAGAAACAAAAAGCAAAAAAGACAAACAACAACAACACATCCGATATGCTAACATTATAGGTTTACACAATGAGATGGTTGAAATTTAACAGTAGTTGCAATATTGCATATCATTACCTTCAAAGGAGTTGTTCAGATTAGCAGATATAGACATGTAAAATTGATCTAGTCATGAGTATTAACTGTTCTTTTTCAATAGCTAATGTATTTAGTAATATAGTCATTTTAACTGTCCTATGTATACCTATTTATAAATTTAGTTCTTTTTCCTTTTCCCTTCCATCCTTCCTCCTTTCGCCTTAGAGTACCTCTTGTTGTCATTAAAATAACCGCCCGTATCATCAGGCTTAATATAATCAAACAAAATAGTTCAAAATAAAACCAATAAAGAATAAAAGAATAGTCACAGAAAAGAGAAACAAAAAGCTAAAGGAACCAACAAACAACAGCAACATATCTGATACTGTAACATTATAGGTTTACAAACTGAGATGATTGGAATTTTACAGTGGTTATAACTTTGTATATTGTTACTTTCAAGCGGGTTGTTATTGTCTTATTATTTTGTTATGAAGTTTTGTTTTATTTTTCTCCATAAAATAAAAATATGAAAAAAAGGAGAAGGTAAAGAATGTAATTTCTAGCATTCAACTTGGAAAGGCAAAAATCACTTCTGATTAACTCAACTGTACCCAAATAGATGACTTGCCACATAATGTTGAAAGCCTACTTACAAAAGTTACTTTCATGATGACTGCTAAAAGTTTCATATTTTTGCTTACTATGGCAGTGATAAAGGTTTCTGCACATTTTACCATTTATTCTCAAAACTTATAGAGAATGACTTTCATGAGCAATTTCAAATTTGTGATTCTGCTATCAGGGCTTTTGAAATACATAGCTTTCTAACATACCACTCCTGTGACAGAGATGAGAATGCTGAATGATGGAAAGTTATTCAGTCTGCCCACCCTTTCACTATCAAGTATCCAAACACAGTCTCTTAACAATATTCAGTTTAAAAGAAAAATATCCACGTGTCTGGTATACTTTAGAACCTAATAAGATTATGCTTTGTACAAACTAATACGGATTTGTCTTTTCTCTGAGAAAGGAGAGACCATGGCACAATTGTTCACTGTATTTATTCTAGTATTTTCTTTGCTCTTATTGCAGTGAGACTGCTCCTTTGATATGATAGAAGGCATTATTTTAATCCCCACGTGTCAGTCAGCTTTTATTAATGTTTCTGAATACCAGAGATAATTTAAAGGAGGAAGGGTTTATTTTGGCTCATGATGTCATTTTAATCCATAATCACTCAGTGCCCTTGCTTCTGGTTCTGTGGTGAGACACCACATCACAGTGGGAACCTCGTAAAGGAGTAGCTCACCTCATGGTGGACACACAGAAGGCAGAGACAGAGAAAGAACACCATGCACCAGCAGGGTATCTCCTTCTTTCTGTTTTGTTCCATGCCTGCCTTTTCCATAGGGATGGTTCAACCCACAGTCACAGTAAGTTTCGCTCTCATTGACTGCCCCATATGGCAGTCAGCTCTGCAGACCCCCCTAGAGACACCCAGGGAACCCAGCAGAGTACTTTACTAATCAGTTAGGGTTATGGCTGATACACTGTGTCAACTCGAGGAGTTTAGAAGTTTAGCTGAGAGACTCAGCAGGGAGCCAGGGTTCTTACTTTGTAAATATCCTCATCCTGTGCAAAAGAGGACAAGGAGATTTTGTGAGTGCTACACCCATCTTGAAGGTGGAAGGTGGCCTGTGTACAATATAAGGGAGGAAAAGAGTTTTGTTCCCTCCTTTTGCTCTGGCTGCTGCCTTAAAGTGTTGATGCTGTGCCATGCCACCATGCCTTGGTTCCAGCTTATTATAGACTGAAACCTCCAAAAACAGTAAGCTAAATAAACTTTTCTTTCCCTAATTTTGAGTATCAGGTGTTTTGTCTCAGCAACCAGGGAAAAGTAACCAAGGCTGTTAATAATCTCTTAATCTGATCAAGCTGAAATTTGAAGTTAGCCATCACACCTCACCAGTAAATATTATAGAAAGCAGTATGGAAAACAGAAGGATAAACATGTTTAAGGTATACAATCCTGCT